>CAUYQG010163564.1:0-32019 GCA_963574415.1 Tarsius wallacei
CGCCTGTAGTTCCAGCTACTTGGAAGGCTGAGGCGGAAGGATCGCCGGAGCCCAGCAAGTCGAGGCTGCGGTGGCCGGGAGCGGCCACTGCACTCCAGTCTGGGTGACAGAGTGAGACTCCAACTCAAAAAAAAAAAAAAAAAAAAAAAATTACCAAACACATTCAAGCTGACCACAGTGCCTTTTGGTGAATATTTACACTAACTTAGGGAAATAGTGACGTTTCACAAAAAGGGAACCAAGTTTCTAAACCCTTTGCTTCTAGAATGCAAAGGGAAGGGGCAGTGGCCAGGAAAGTACCCACTGGTATCCAACACTTTCAACTTGAAAAGTGTTTCCACAGCATATCCAGCCTCTGAATTAGAGACTCCTGGGTGTTCAACTCATCTTGGAGTGCAAATGCTCCTTGCAGGCTTAGTCTCTAGGACCTGTGTAACTCTGTATAGCTGTTGATAACTCGTTTTTTTCTTTTTGGTCTTAGGACTCCTTTAAGTTCTTAAGCCTTGTGCAAGATCCCCAAGCACTTTACATATGTTGGTTTATATTTCTCAATATTTGTCATATTCAAAATTAAACGGAGATTTTCAGAGCACAGGAATGCCTACCATACCTCCTGGGAGCTGTCAGAGCGATGAAGTCATCACACAGCAGAGGGGTCTCTGAAAACCTCCACTGTCCGCTTGTGAAGAGGAAGCCTATAAAAGGCAAATCACATCCAGATATTATTCTAAGATGAGTTTTGGTCTCGTGGATTCCCAGAAAGGGACTCAGAGAACCCCAATGGTCTCCAGACCCCATGCTGAGAACCACTGTCTTAGGGGCCAGTCCCTTTGATCTTTTGGTGGGCACAGGATCACCAGGGCATATGGGTTAAAATGCAGATCAGTGGGCTTCACACCAAGTGATTCTGATTCAGTGATTTGGAAGGCTCAGAAATCTTCCTAGTAAAAAATCATGACCTCCACTCCTCTTATCCTCAACTCCACCCCAAATTTCTCTGATGATTGAGGCAGGGGGTCTGAAGCTCTGCCTGTATCTTCTTGGTGGGTTATTAATATTCATCTCTATCAAATTTATGCCAAGTATATGTATGCAGCATTCTGGATCAGAGGCAGATTTCTTTTCTTTTCTTTTTTTTTTTTTTGAGTTGGAGTCTCACTCTGTCGCCCAGACTGGAGTGCAGTGTCACGCTCCTGGCCACCGCAGCCTCAACCTGCTGGGCTCCGGCGATCCTTCCATCTCAGCCTTCCAAATAGCCAGAACTACAGGCACGTGCTACCACATGCGGCTAATTTTTGATGTATTGTAGAGACGAGAGTTGCCTGGGTGGGTCTTGAACCCGCAAGCTCAGGCAATTCACTCGCCTCGGCCTATCAAAGTGCTGGGATTACAGGCTGAGCCACTGAGCCCAGCCACTAAACATCTCATAGTAAATATAATAGGCGCACTGGTCCCCCTTGCCCCAGTTTAACCCGAGAGGTGACACAATTAGAGCCAATTGTCCTATAGGAGTAGGCAAGAACAAGGAAAATGATTTGTCCTGTTTTTAAAAGGGTAGGAGGCAGCTGATTCCTCCTCTCCAGAAAAGGCCTCCTTACTCCAGTCCTTTTGTATGTAACTAAAATCTCCAGGAGCTGGCTGGGTAGGCTTGGGCAGCTCCACTTTTATGACCTTGAGACTTCCTTAAGTTCCCAATCTTGTTCCCTTTTGAAATGTAATACCTGGGGAGATAGCAGTGCTGTTTCTTTGGGCAATTTGGGTTTGGCCTAAAGACCTACTTAAAACTGTACCTATATGGCTCACTTGGAGAGATAAGAAAACAGATTACTTTCAGATCAGGGCAATTAACTAGACCAATGGCTACAGACAGAATTCTCCTGGTACATAAAGGGTGAGAAGAGACTTTCCACAGAAATGCTGAAAAATCCCAGGGAAATTTACTTTCTCCCTACCTATTTACCAAGGAGGAGAAAGAAAGAGAAACTTTCTAGCTGATCTAAGCTGCAGTAGAGGTAATTCTGTCATGTGGACCTTATGATTTAGCAAAGTCAATAGTGCCTATGGTATATTGGGATGGGTTATAGAACTTGTGCAAAACCCTGGTGGATTTAAACTGTAAAGTAGCCATTTTTATGAATGGATATCCAATAACAAGTTTTGTCATGAAGATAAGAAAAAAGGCCATACATAAAGAGAAAAGGAGACTGAGCAACATGCTGGACCATAGAATCGATTGGGGAATGGCATCTTTGTCACTAGACGTGTGGTCATTCCGATTAGCACTGCCATGATCCCAACACCATTCAGTCCCCGGGAAAATACTTCTCCACATCTCTTGCTCCACATCCTTATAACAAAAGGCCACTATACCCAATGCTGTAAATGTTTATGGGTAGCATCCCAGCCAACACTAGAGATAGACACTACTTCAGAGTACAGGGATAATCTGAGAAACAAAAGAACTGAGTTATAAGAAGCACGGAATTAACTTATCAGATCCATCTCAGTTACTATCAATGCAATTTATTCTTATATAGGGAAACAACATTGCTTAGTAGAGCTGAACATACACTTTTCTGCTTCTCTTCATGTTGTGATTTGCAGTCCTGAAGACGCTCAAAAATGAACGTAGTATTTGCTACAGTTGCACATGCAATGGAGAAAATGTTTGCATTGTGAATTCATGTTACCCTTAAATTTGTTTATATTCAGGGTTCTCGTCTATCATTGTCTCTGGAACTTGGATGCCACTGCCAACAAAATGTTTGAGTTATTAGCTGTCAATTCTAAGTCAAGAGTTTATGTATTGCCAGATCAAGGATACCTTCACAATCAATGCCTGGCTGCAGTGTTGGTGTTTGGGACTTTACCTCCTACTAATTTTCACATGGTGCATATTATCCAGGTACAGGAAATGGTCCAGATAGTGGGTAGCCAAAAAAGCAAAACAAAACAAATTGAAAAAAACAATCAACAACTATACAAGTCTGCTACACCCTGTGACTCACATTGTGTTATGTGAGAAAAATCTACTGTGCTGGAAGAATGGTTGGTGTATGCTTGGATATTGAATAATTTTCTTTTAAAAATCTTACAGGAGACTTGTTATTGCTACCATTAAAAATAATAACTTTTACACTTTTGCTATTCCCTATTCCCAGGACATTTGCTGAAATTAAGCTTCTAGCTGGCCCTATCACTTTCTCTTTTTTTTTCCCTTCAATTTCTTTGTATATATTTTTAAGTTCTATTCTTGGAACCAAGAATAGTCTTGGCAACCAGCTTTCCAACACAATGCACAATCTCATTTCTTTTATATACTTTCTCAAGGAAGTTACTGGATGACTTGTGTCCATCATCTGTGTGCTTGTTTAAAAGTGCAGATTTATGGATAAAGAAATTTAAGTTTATATACAGTTATGCATCGCTTAATGGTGGAGATACATTTTGAGAAGCATGTCACTAGTCAATTTCATCTCTGTGTTAACATCATAATGTACTTACACAAATCAAGATGGCATAGCCTACTGTACACCTAGTCTTTATGGTACAGCTTATTACTTCCAGGCTACAAACCTGTACAGCATGTTACTGTATGGATTACCATAGGCAACTGTAATGCAGGGCTATGTATTTGTGCATCTAAACCTATAAAAGGCACAGTAAAAATGCAGTATAAAAGATGAAAAATGGTACACCCGGATAGGACACTTACCATGAATGACTGACAGAACTGGAAGTTGTTCTGGGTGAGTCAGTAAGTGGAGCATGCATGTGGAGGCCAAGGATATTACTGCACACTACTGTAGACTTTATAAACACTGTACACTTAGGCTACAATAAATTTATTACAAATAAAGTAATTGCACCATGAAAAAGTGCTGATTGTTGGACTTTTCCATAATCCTTCAAAATTAGTGTTTCAGAAGGCATGGCCCCCACATTTAAATTTCCAGAAGATTCTAGTGCCTACTTAAGTTTGAGAGTCACTACTTTTTCTTTTTTCTTTGCTTTAACTTGCTTTTATCCCTAGTTCCATTTGGTTCCATTTCTGGCATTAGGAAAAAAAAATTTTGCCATCTACAAAGAGCCTATTTTTCTAGATAACAGCAAATGAAATAAGTATTTAAGAGTATGGCTATGCATGGTGCAATGAAATACCTTGTAGCTTTTCTAAAGATTTGGTCTGTGGTCACTTTGAAATGACACAGCCCCCCTTTTTAGTATCTTGATGAATTATTCCTCAAGAAAAGAGAAGGTACAAGAGAGACAGAGAGTAAGTCCTTTGCTTTTGTCACAGTATAAAATATAAGCAAGGGCTAGATGTCCAAATTTGTTTGTTATATAACCTTGATTGGATTCCTTTATTTTCCTGGGTCTCAGTTTCCTAATACATAAGATGAAATAACTGAACAAAATTATGCCTAGGTTTCCTTTAAGCACTAATAATCAATATATCATTCTTTTTCTCCAGGGGAAGCATAGAATTGAGTCAAAGACAAAAACGAAAAATGTAGATAGAAATTCTCCTCACAACAAATAATGAAGGTATATATTGTTTTACAGCCAATTTCCCTTCTTATTCTTTTTAAAAATTAGACATGTAACAATACTATACCGTGATGAAAAAGAATAAACACAGCTACACACATCAACTTGGATGCAAGTCAGGAAGTAATATTGAATGAAAAAAATTAAGTGGCAGAAGAACTCAGTTAGTGGTTTCATTGATATCAACTCAAAACATTCAAGACTTAACTACATGTTTTGGCAATACTAATATATGTTCCAAACTATAAGGAAAAGCAAAGGAGTGATAAACCCAAACTCAGAGTTGTGGTTTCCTCTAGGGACAGGTGGCACGACATCAAGAAGTAGCACATGACGTCATACTTTCATAGGTGTCTAAGGGTATCAGATGTTACCTTCAAAGGTAACAAAAAGCTGGGTGGATGGCACCGTTGTCAATTTCATTGTAATTCATCATACCTTACATGTATGTTGTAAATATTCTTTTGTATCCATTCAGTTTTTAATAAAAACAATGAAAAGTAAGTTAAGATTGCGTATCTTGATTTATAATAAATTTCTCTCCTCTATTACATGTGTTTCCGTGCTCTTTCTCTATTTATTTTTTCTTTTCTCTCTCTTTTTTTTTGAGTTGGAGTCTCACTCTGTCGCCCAGGCTGGAGTGCAGTCGCACACTCACAACCACTGCAGCCTCCACCTGCTGGGCTCCGGAGATCCTTCCACCTCAGCCTTCCAAGTAGACAGAACTACAGGCATGCACCACCACGCCTTTTGATTTATTGTAGAAACGAGGTCTCGCCATGTTGTCCAGGTTGGTCTCGAACCCATGGGCTCAGGCAATCCTCTCGCCTCTGCCTCCCAAAGTGCTGGGATTACAGATGTGAGCCACCATGCCCAGTCGCTTTTTCCATTTCTTTACAGACTTTCATGTTTAAGTAAACAGATGTTTTATGAGAAATATGAAACAGAGCCTCTTACTTTGGTGATTCTTTGTAGAAAAACAAAGCAGCATCAACAACACAAGGCAAGAGAACATCAACAAATATGTAACAGGTACCTTTGCTAAAGTAAACCAGAATTGTGTAAACACGGATTGTGTGAGGTACATATTTCTTCAAACAGAGAAATTTGGTGCCAGATTTCCATGGCATCACCCTCTAGAACTATTATTGGTTCTTTACATTTTTTAAAAAACAAAGTCCTTTTATTCATACATATTGAAAATTAGAACGTACTCTTTCTCCATCACAAATGCAATTATTCACTTAAAAATGTCATTAACCAGGGACTACGTTGCAACAATTGTTCTTCAAAAGAACACCGGGTTGTATGAAAGTTGAATCTGGATCTCCTGGTGACAGTGTTGAACCCAGGAGTCTCCTGCCAATACAAGGGTGACTTTTGAAGTTTTAGAAAATGTTAAATCAGTCATCATAACTCTCTTACAGCAGTTGGCCAGGATTTTCAGTTCATAGGAGAGAAAATGTCTAATGAGGTAGAGAGAGCAAGGAAACAACAGTACCTCTGAGATTTTACAAAGTGTGACCTTCTACTCAAGGCTAAGGAACTTCACTATCAACAATGCTACCATGTTTTCCAACCCACAATCACACTATCTTACTTCCTCCTTCACCAAATCCCACTCATGATTTAGATCCTGGAGGTCACATAGTGCTCACTCTCTCTCCCACCCTTCTCTCTCCCCTCCCTCCCTCCCTCCCTCCCTCCCTCTCTCTCTCTCTCTCTCTGTGAGAGAGAGAGATATTAAACTGTTTCTTTAATCATGTTTGTAACTTCTTTATGCCCAAAATTACATAGAGACAAAATAATCCCATATCTCATGTGAGTACATAGAAGATAAATTTTTACTTCTCTGAAATTCAGTGCCTAATACTAGTCATAATTAAAGTTATAATGAGAGTATAGAAATAACTTACTCAGTTGGTTTTGAGGCACACACAATACGTTTTGGGATTTGTCCTACTAGTAATATAATGGGAATGCATTCTAAAAGCAGAAATCAAAGGAGTCCATGGCCATTTATCCCAGAAAATGTAAAACAAATGCCATATCCTTTCTTATGTCTTGTCGCTATGGGAAGTTTCACAGTTGGGATATGCACCCTAAACTGTTTTCAGAAATGTAATAGACAACACAATAAAAGTAAAATGCATCGTTGTTCTAAACATTTAAAGCAGAGATAGCATATGATAATAAACTTTACAGAATTTCCCTTCTATTAACATGAAAAATAAGTTGTCTCTGTTTGTAATTTTTATAGCGGTGAGCGCTTCTTTGTAGTTGTCCAGAAATAGAGTGATTGAGCTGGATATAACAGAGATAACATACATGACACCTAAAAATAGATACAGAGGGAGACATACATAGCAACTGAAGAGACAGGGCTGAAGAGATGTGCGCTGAATACTGACTGGAGAAACCCACTCGGTGAGTTGTTGCCAGATGCTCATTTGTTTAAACTGAAACAAAAGCAGAGAAACATTTGAGTAGAGAAACAAGATACTATTATGTAGGAGCCCAACCTTATGTACAAGGCAAATTAAAAAACTCCGTGATCAACATGATCAAAAGCGGCTGACATTTCTAACACAAACAACATCTGAAATGTTGGTGGAACTGCTTAAGACTTCTATTCAGACTCCCAGAGAAAGACCCTATTAAGTCAAACTAAATTGTACCAAGTGCCTTAAAGAGACGCCTGTCTGTTTTAATTTTTCCGACATCCCTCACTGAGGCTTGGTCTAATAGTGATCGTACGGAGCTATTAGAAATGCATCTGATAGAAGAATGCAACTGTCTGCTGCTGCTTTATTAGTTTGATGCTCTACAATAATTTTTCCTTGACAGTTGTTACAGTTAAAGGATATATTGACCCACCATCTCAGGCCCTAATTAAGCAGCAATGAAATTTTATACTAATATTGGATTAAAGGGTAGATTGTATTGAAGGTCGCATTTATCCTCAAACTTTACCTAATTATTATTAGTGTGCTATTCTAGACATAAAGAAATCCACTTTACAATTGGATTTAACAATGCAATGCATTTTATTTATATTTTTAAAATCTAATTCTTTAAGCTATTTGGGTTTTTAACACTTCTTTTTAAAAATACAACCAGAATGGCTATTATATGTGGCAAAGACATCTTCAAGCACCTTTTTTTTCCTCCTTGTGCTACAAAAATAGGTGCTATAGAAATGTCACATTTCATCAATAATATAGTTTGATTCTTAAGTGATGAACCAATCAAAGAGACGCTGAGCAGATATAAATTAAACTGAAAGGAAGAGGGAGTTCTTTTACAAACAGAAGACCACTTCTAAATTAGGAAGAAAATCAATGAGGTGAAAATCGTCAGCTGGTGAAACACAATGAAGCGAAAAGGGATTGATCACCGCTTGATTCATTCGTGCTTATTTTAGGCACATGTACTTTTATTACCATCTTCGTACGTCCGTAATTTGGTATTTCCTGGTCTTGACTATCATAATGATTAAGTTACGTGCAAATGCCCAGGTGATCTGGGCCCACCTGTGTCCCTGCCTAGCTTTCCTGACCACCCCCTTTCTTCTCTCAGTACTATCCATTTTGATTCTTGTCCTAGTTTATCAAATACGATTTCAGCTCCGACTGGCCCCTTGCTGTTACCTTCAAATTGTAAGCAACGTATTTTCAATTTCTCATGAAAAATATTTCCAGATGCTGGTAGGGGCTTTGAGCACAATATCATTTAATCAGCAACATTTCTACAGGTTAGTCATAATTATTCTCATTTTTTCATACAAGAAACCAAGACTCAGAAAGAAAAAGGGACTAAATAAATAAATAATAAATGCAAACAAACAAACAAAAAAGAATCTCACAGCTACTATGTGGCAGAGGCTGGATTTGAACCCAGGGCTAGTCAAATTTGCAAAAAGTGCTTTTTCCTCTTTGCTAGGCCATGCCTGCTAAATAGAAATCTTAAAACAGTTTGGTGGATGTCTTGGTGTATTTTGGCTGTTATAACAAACTACCATAGGCTGAGTAGCCTATAAATAGCAGAATTTTATTTCCCACAGATCTAGAGGCTGCAAAACCCAAGATCATGGCTCAGGCAGATTATGTGTTCTAGTTCATGGATGGCATCTTCTTGCTGTGTCCTCATATGGCAGAAGGAGTTAGGGAGCCCTCTGGGGTCTTTGGGTAAAGGCACTAATCCCATTCATGAAGTCTCCACTCTCATGACCTGAGCACCAAGACCCCACATCCAAATACCACCACCTTGGGGGTTAGGTTTCAACCTATGAATTTTTGGGGTGCACAAACATTCAGTCTATAGCACTGGTGTTATCAGCCATGTGCCTGAGAAAGCAAGGTGTCCTGTGTCGGGATCATCTATGAGGAAATAACGTATAGGATGATTAGTTAAGGAGAGGACGGGTTAGCCCATTTAGAGGTTGAATCCTGATATATCTGAGAAGTCAGTGGTGATGTCAGCCCATGTCATACAGGATAACTGAGTGGAGGGCAGGCTTCAGAGTGAAGAAAAGCAGAATAGGCACAGAGGCCGTGGTTCTCAATGGGGGATGACTTTGCACCCTCATTTCTCCTAACTGGCAACGTCTGGCAATTCTAGAGCGTTTGGGTTGTTATAACTTGGGTAAGTGGATAGAGTCCATGAATCCTACTAAACATGCTACAATACACAGGCCAGCCCCACACAACAAAGAATTATTCAGTCTCAAATGTCAAGAGTCCTGTGGTTGAGAAACCCTAGGCTGGATAGCAGAGTGTGAGAATTTTGCTCCAATACGGTTCATCTCACTGCACTGATTTTTCTTTGTGGGCCAACTGTTTTCACCTCATTATTTTCAGTGAGTGGGATTTTAATTACTTCAAAATGAATGAAGCCATTTTCAGTGTGCTCCTTTCTGATGGTGTGTTAGCCGTTTTACTGTTATGCAATGGATGCAGTCTTTAGTAATGTATATTCCCTCAATATTTTCTGACCCTGATGACTCTGAACTAACTACTAACTTGAAAAGAGCTCTTTGCTTTGCCTGCAATGAAGGCAACATCTTCACCCTTTGCATTGTTTTTTTATTTCTTTTAATTTTTTAATCGGAGGTTAAAGACAAAAGTGCTTTCTCTGCAACTCCTCCTTCTGTTTGTGTCGAATCCTGTAGAAATCGGGGATGCTGTGATGGCTCCTGACAGGAGACAACTTCTCAGAATGTGGTATCACACTCTCCAGTCTTTAAGTGAGGACACTTCCTCTTCATTCTCTGTAGGTTTCTTTTCAAAACACCACAATGAAGTCATTCCTTTCTCCCTCCAAGATGGAATCTTAGATCTAGCAGAGCATCAGCAGCTCATATATTCATCGACCTCTCTCTTTTGGAAGATAAGGCTTCTTCTATGTTGAATATGAAAAGGCATTTTAATGCTATCTCTCTGGCTTATTCTCCTGCGTGCTTCCCTTTCCACGTTCATGTTATCCACTGCGATATCCACTCTTCTTTCTTTTTAAAATAGTGTGGCTTTTAAGCGGGGCAGACCCTGGTGGCAATAATCAGGGAGGATTTCATAGAAATATTGCTTCTACAGCAGGGGTCATCTCCCCTTCTAACAGACTGAGTGAGAACAGTGTTTGTCCTCTTTCAGTTCCACGGCACAGAGGATATTTACAGTTCTTCTTTATCAAAATCTCCTGCTCTGAAGGTTCTTGAAAGACAAATCAGAAATAAAGTATTATTTTTTTTTCCATTTCAGCTATTGATAGGCCATTCAGTGCTAAAGGATATTGATTATGATCTTGGGCAGAGAAGAGAGCAGGAGAACAGAGGGAGCAGTTCTCCGCTAAGCTGCTCATTTTTTCTGTGACAAGCTGCTGCCTCCACAGTCACTTGGTGACGACTCACTTGGGGTCTCAGTGTCTTTGTTTGTTAGAAATAATGCAAACTGCCCCTCCGGTCCTCCCACCTCTGTACAGGGCATTTTGCTCTACGTGTGCTCCACAGATAATGGTGTGAAATAGCCACCAGAGTCTCAAGAATTTTAACTATTCAACATCGTTTTAATCAAGCACTCATTAATAACTAGAGTGATGAGACTTGAACATAACTGTTCACGTGTTGAGTGTGTATGGCGTCTGCTCCTGATCTGCATTGATAATTATTGTCATCATAATTAAGTTCAAAAAACCAGACACCTTGAGCCATATTTTAAGGAGCAAAGGTCAAAGAGAAGTACATTGCACTTGCGCAGAAAACTTCTCCTTTCTGTGTCACACACAGATCACTGAAAAGTCATCTATACCTCACCCTTCTATGATACCCTCCTCCTTGCAAAAAAAAATTTGTTCTAATCGAAACACTCTCCACATACAATCTTTCTCTAGCAATGTTTCGCATTTGTTCTTCTCATATTTATTGAGCACGAATTACATACTAGGCTTAAACATTCTGATATTTCCAGAATGTAGATACTGTAAGTGGCTCTCATTTCATGGGTAAGAGGCTAAAATCTGGAGAGTTAACACATGGCCCAGGGTCACCCAGTGAACAAGTGGTGTCTCTAGACATTGAATGCTTATACTTTAACTTCAGACTCAGTTATGTCAGACAGCCTGGCTTATTCCTCCACCACCAGGGAAAGGAATCAGCATTTGATGCCCATCTTGCTCTCTGGACGATTCTAGTCATCAAGGTGGTAGGGGTCTTGATATAGCAAGAGCCATGTCTCTACCGTCGTGGATTTTTGAAGATCAGCCTCCCAACTATAGGGAGTGGACAGTTCTTTCTTTTCTTTCTGTTTTAGTTTCTTTTGTAAAATTTATCTTTTATTTTAAAGATGTGTGTTGCAATTCAGGATTAAGTATACAAGTAGAAATCATACAGATAAAGTTTGGGCCTCCCTTTGGTCCCCACTTTGCCTGATCTGAGGTCAGGTACCCTTATTGATGTTGTGTCCCACCCTCTCCCCTCACTCTGGCAATATCCCACTTCTGCCCGTCCCTTCTTATAGTGTTATGGTAAATGTTCAGTGTTCACTTATGAGCGAGAACATGTGGTACTCTGTTCTTTGTTTCTGTGATAGATCACTGAGTATGATAGACTCTAAATCCATCCAAGTTGTTGTGTAGTCCATATGTCTGTCATTCTTGATGGCTGCATAATATTCCATCGTATATATTCTTAGTAAAAAGAACTGAATCCTGACTTCCTTAGTCTGAGGTCCGAGATGATGGTAAATAATCATGAAAGTGGAACAAAAATAAAAATTGGGGGAAAGTGTTAAGTTCTCTGAAAAAACAAAAGTGTGGGCTAGATGCAGTGGCTCACACCTGTAATCCCAGCATTTTGGGAGGCCCAGGCTGGAGGATTGTTTGCGGCCAGCACTTGAAGATCAACTGGGCAACATAGCAAGACCCCATCTCTACAGAGATTAAAAACAAAAAAAAGAAGCTTTAAAAATCAAATTTCACCATAAATAAATTAGCAATAATTCCATTTATTTATGAACTCACATTTAACCTTATATAAAAGAGAAACACAGGCTCCTGACAGACTTCCTTGCTATTCCCATCTCTGAGAGAGGTATGAAGTAGTTTCTTTTCCACTTCCCAAGATGACTTTCCAGTAGTTTCAATATTTTGTTTACAGGGGTGTTTATCGGGCCCTGGCTTAATGTCTATTGGTTCTTACACGTGTTTGTTTTCTCATCGTGCCTCAGTGAAGTGATTTTTTTTCTTCTTTGGTCCCTGGATAAACCTTCATTTTGTTTAGAGAAAATGGAAGGCGCCTACTGCTAGAAATAAGAGAGATGAATTGATAGTCAAATGTATTAAATAAAAACATTATGCTTGGCGGAATATGAGAATAGCAAAACATAAAAAGTACCATTATAATATATTCCACTTCTCTTAATTTGACACTAAGCGGCTTGCTTTCCTTTATACATAGTCAACATCAGCTCTCCAGAAGGTTGGTAGTTAAGAAACAAGCTGTTAAATATTAAAGCTGTATCTATGTAATTGAATGTTTTTGGTATGGCTGTGTTCTAAATATATTCTATTAAGATACTGTTCTACAGAGATATTTAATTACTGACATCTAATCATGTTACTTGCTGTTTCTTTAACCAAGCGAAAATATGAAGTGCTGGAAAGAAAACAGTTCCATTTTAAGCATTCATTTTATTTTATTCATTTTATTAAGCTCAGCAATAAAACCAAATGCAAATCTCCAAATGAAATCATGCCATTTTTAAAGATAGCACTTTTCAGTTTGGTAATCCTTGTGTAATGCTGAGATATATGGCTATACTTAAGGCGTTAAAACATTCTCACAAATAATGCACACAATAAAAGTTAATTATGCTCGTTTATTACATCAAAATAAAATCTAAACTATGAAATTCACAAGGAGATTTTCACAGTCAACTATAGAACATTATTTTAGATGTTTATGACCATAACATTTTTAATACCATAGACAATTTGGGAAGATGTTAAGGCTATAATCAGACAATAATAATATCTTTCACTTGTATAGTGCTTTCACATATTCACAAACATTATCTCACGTTATCATAACATCAGTGCTATGAATTAAGTGAGGAAGAAATTGTTATAATAATTTACTTATGGGGAAATTGAGGCTATGGAAATTTATGTGACTTGTTTTAGTTCACGAGGCAAGTTAAGTGGCAAAACTAGAATTATGATCTAAGACTCTTAATTTCAATTCCTAACAATTAGAAACTAGGTTAAATACTAGTGACTTTATAATAGCACTCTCTGATTCTTAAATTTTCAAAATTAAGGGGTATTATTTAAAGTGATGTGGCAAAAATGACTTGATCAATAAATACTTTCTCTCATGCTAAAAGTTCTAACTTCATGCAAATTCCACAAATCGTGGCTTTTTAATAAGACTAAAGGACATCTTTGTTAAAAGGTAGTATTTTAGAAGAAAAATTCCATTTGATTTTTCTTTTAATCCTCATTGTATTTCCTCTTTTAAAAAAGTTAATTTCTCTCAAAGAGAATTGAGTGACTATTTCTCCATGGTGTCTGTGAGTAAAACTCAGAAGAGGCAAGTGTAAAGTAAAAACAATGCACCTGAAATACTGAGATCATTTTCTAAGGGTGCCACTGTTAAGTACTGATACATGATGTGATTCACATTCATAAAGGAGGAGTAAGGAAGGCTGAGGTTTGATTATTTTTTTGTTCTTGATAAAGTTTGATTATTGAATAAGAAATTGGATGCCCCACCATCTTATCCCAGCTATTAAGAAATTCAAAATAAATGAACTGACCAGTTTTATAATATCTTGACTGTGAATTAGAATATCAGCCTGCTAATCTAATGGGTAAGAAGCAGTTCAGCTAAACAGACGTGCATTTAACTGCAAGGATAGAGAATTCAGTTTTCAGGATGTTCATCTCACTTGCTGTTAACAAAATTCTTCTGTCTTAATCTTTCTAATTACCAATGGTCAATGAACATTTTATGCAAAGGGTCAGATAGTATATATTTCAGACTTGCAGAGCATACAATCTCCATTGTGACTACTCAACTTTGCCATCGTACACAAAAGCAGCTACAGCCAATACGTAAACAAATGGACCCAGCTGTGTTTCAATAAAACTTTATAAAAACAGGCAGCCATGGGCTACAGTTTGCTGATCCTTGATAAAAACCGGTTCGATTCGGTTGCTTTGTGATTATCTGTGAAACATTATGCCAAAGGGATTCATTTGACAGCATTTTTCCAACCATTTGTTTTGGCATCCACATAGAGGCAAAAATTTGTTGATTATATTTTCCTGTCAAATAATAGCTTTACAGTTAAATTGCCATTACTCTTTTTTTTCCCTGAGTTTCTTTCTCATGCACATTCTATTTATTGAACATCTGCTAAGTAATAAGCAACATTCTAGACACTGGAGAAACAATTAAAAAACCCAAAATACTTCCCTCTGAGGGATGACAGGCTGTTGCAGTGACCTCTGTAAACAAAATATACCAGAGGGTTATGTAGCTGACATGGACATTTGTAACAGCAAAGTGGGGCTCACATGGGATAGACAGAATAATGATCCATGTCCATGCACCTAATCCCTAGAAACTGTGAATATGTTTCTTTACATGGCAAAAGGGACTTCAAAAGGTGATCAAGGATCTTGAAATGGAGAGATTATCCCAGATTATCTGGGCAGACTCAATGCCATCAGAAAAGTCCTAATAAGAAAAAGAGGGCCGGGCTTGGTGGCTCAGCCTGTAATCCTGTGCCTTGGGAGGCTGAGGTGAGTGGATTGCCTGAGCCCGCAGGTTCGAGACCCGCCTGGGCAACTTGGTGAGACCTCATCTCTACAATAAATAAAAACATTAGCCAGGTGTGGTAGCACACGCCTGTAGTTCTGGCTACTTGGAAGGCTGAGGCGGAAGGATCGCCAGAGCCCCAGCAGGTCAAGGCTGCGGTGGCCTGGAGCGGCCACTGCACTCCAGTCTGGGCAACATAGTGAGACTCCAACTCAAAATTTAAAAAAAATTAAAAAAAAAAAAGAAAAGAAAAAGAGGAAGGCAGGAGAGTTGGTGACAGAGAGGGAGATAGAACTTGGAAACAGAGTTTGGAGTAATTTGTGGAAAGGGTCACAAACGAGGCAATGCAGAAAGCCTCTAGAAGGTGGAAAAAGCAAAGAAGCAAATGCTTCTACACTGTTGGTGGAAATGCAAACTAGTTCAGCCTCTATGGAAAACAGTGTGGCGATTTCTAAAAGAACTAGAAATTGACCTTCCATATGACCCAGCAATCCCCCTACTGGGAATATACCTAGAGGGACTCAACTCATTCTACCAAAAAGATACCTGCACATGCATGTATATTGCAGCACAATTTACAATAGCAAAAACATGCTGCCCATAGAAACTGGACTGGATTAAAAAGATGTGGTACCTATACACAATGGAATATTATGCAGCCACAAATAAGGACAAACATATGGACTTTGCAGCAACTTAGATGGATTTAGGGTTTATAATACTCAGTGATCTATCACAGAAACAAAGAACTGTTCTCACTCATAAGCACATGTTCTCACTCATAAGCAGACCCTGAACGTTTACCATAATACTATAAGAAAGGGATTGGCAGTAGCGGGACACTCCCAGGTGGTGGTGGTGAGGGCACATAACATCAATAAGGGTACCTGATCTCAAACCAGGTGAAGTGGGGAGCAAAGGGAGGCCCAGACTTTTCCTATACAACAACCACTTGTATACCTAATCCTGAATTGTACTCCATATCTTTAAAATAGAAAATAAACATAAAAAATAAAATAATAAAATAATAAATAAAAACCCAAAGAAGCAAATTCTTCCTCACGGCCTCTAGAAACAACACAGTCCTGCTGACACCTTGATTTTAGGACTTCTGATCTCCAGAACTGTAAGATAAGTGTGTGTTAAGTCACTATGTTTATGGGAATTTGTTACGGTATCAATAGGACATGAATATGGGGGTGGGGAAGAGTTCATTCTAAGTGGAGCAGATATAGAAAAGATTCCGAGAAATTGGTTCCTGGACTGGGTTTTGAAAGCAAAGGTCATGTTCTGGGCACAGAAAAGGGTTTGGGAGGCAAGGGCCAATCCAGGCAGTTCAAGCAATGCAAGAAGAATTTGAGGCATGAAATAAGCTGGTGCACTTGGGCCATTTTGAAAAGTTTACTAATTTAATATCTTGGTTTCATTCAAGCAGGGGCTATGGAGAGAAAACATGGCAGGGTATGTATGGAGGAGCAGGGGATAGATTTGTAAATCATTGTGGTGGGAAATCAATACTTCCTTCTTATGTCCCAAAGCCCCCAATTTCATAGCTGGAAAAGCAGGAGGCCAAGCCAGTGCCTCCGTCCATTGCCACTGCAATTTGGTAGCTAGAGGCTACTGTTCTTAGCTGTGTCCCTCAGTCCTCCAAACTTGGTCATCTCTCAAGTGGAACTTGCAGAAGAGATGGGGAGAAATGTTGCAAAGAGTTGTGCCTATGACCTTAATATTAATTTATTTAATAAACTCTCTTGGATAAGAAAATAAACTCTGGGCACCTGCCCTAAAAGAAAATACAGCCATACACCAGAATAGTGTTTGCAGAGCTGGGCTGCTGCTACTGCTCAAAATGGGTGTCAGTTACTTACACAGAATAGGCAAAAAGGGGTTGATGGGTTATATTTTAATTCTTCCTTCCCTTCCTCCCTCCCTCCATTCTCTTCTCTCTCCCTCCCTCCCTCCTTTCCTCCTTTCTTTTCTCTCTCTCTCTCCCTCTCACTCTTTCTTTCATAGAGATGGAGGGACCTGGCAATATTGTCCAGATTGGTCTTGAACTCCCAGCCTCAAGTTATCCTCCTACCTTGGCTTCCCAAAGTGCTGGGACTACATGCATGAGCCTCCACGCCTGGCCAGGGATTGGTATTTTTCATTGAGCATGTTAACAGCTATTTGCTACATATAACTATGTACCTTACACTGTGCTCATATATGAGATATACCCCACCAGAGAAAGGCAATCTAGAGTTTTGGTCATGTGGGTAGAGGTAAATTGTTTCCCGAGATTTATGCCACTGATCATTAGTTTTTTATGTTATTGTCATGGAAAAGCAGTATAAAACGAAGTATAATTTCTCATTTGAGAAATGACTGCCCTGATTACACTATTTGAGAAATAGAAGCGTATTTGAACTTTTGCATTTCAAATCAGGATCTGGTTCAGGAAAAAAAAACAAACAACGTTTCAAGTGGGTCCAGCTCCAATTTAGGCAGACACCATCAAAATAGAAGGACAAAGAAAAAAAAATTATTAGTGTTTAGCTCAAATATATACTCACTTCTACTTTATAAAGATGGAGTTCTGCTTCCCAAGTTTTAGTCAAGAGTGCTGTGTTTGAATTTTTGGATTTTTTTTTTTTCTTGAGTTGGAGTCTCACTCTGTTGCCCAGGCTGGAGTGCAGTGACACACTCACAGCCACCCCAGCATCGACCTGCTGGGCTCCGGCGGTCCTTCCTCCTCAGCCTTCCAAGTAGCTGGAACTACAGGCACGCGCTACCATGCCCGGCTAATTTTTATTTATTGTAGAGATGAGGTCTCGCCAAGTTGCCCAGGCTGGTCTTGAACCTGCAGGCTTAGGCAATCCACTTGCCTCGGCTTCCCAAAGTGCTGGTATTACAGGCTGAGCCACCAAGCCCGGAGTGCTGTGTTTGAATGGAAGCTACTTGAAGGTAGGAATTATATCTATATATCATGTTTTATCTTCCAGAATTCCTAATACAGTATCTTACACACTCTAGGTGTTTAAGACAGTGAAGAAATGAGTGAATGAATAAATGAATTGAAAAATGAATTAAGAATAAATAAATGAATGAACTGCCCTCCTTTATCTTGGTAGAGCTGGAATGGAGAAAAGATTGGAAACATCAATGTCATTTTACCCCTGCTACTTATTGCCATAGTTTATCACATTTACCAAATTATCTTATATTAGATTTCCTTTTTTCCCTTGCTGATCCCCTTGCTATAAGATGAGCACCATTTTTTTTTCCTAGGGACCGCTGAAGAAAAGCCCACCAGATTCACATCAGGTTCACAGGTCTTTGAACAGGAATTAGATCCAACCCTGGCAAGCCATTGAAATTCCAATCCCTTTCCCCATCCATGACTGTGCTGTGAGGGAGGCTATCCCATATTGCTGAACTTGTAATAAGATTCAGTCATTCTGATAAATATAAATTATTTATCACTCACTCCCCATTTTATGGGCTTGATGGTATTTAGAATGATATTACCCGGCATTATAACGTTCCCTTTTCCACTTCTCACAGCATTGAGACCCTCTGCTAAAGGGACAAATTAGCAAATGCCTCATGGGAGTGACAGGCTTTCGAACAGATAGATGAAGTGATTGTATAATTTAATCTCAGCCACTTACTGCATAGAAGCCTTCATGAAGGAGAGAATCACAGTAGCTATTTTTCCCCTTCAAGGACATAAGCACAGTGATGTTAATCTTCTATGATTGAGGTATCGGCCTGACTGGTTGGCAAAAATGCAGCAATCTTCACCAAGAGGAGAGAACCCTATGAGCTATGTGGGTTGTTATTCTTCCCTAACAGCCTGATGAGGAACCTTCAGCCAATTCAAATCAGAGAGTGTCTGGGAAGAGGTCCCCTGGCAGATAGCTGAGCATCTAATTCCAGAGAGAGAAATATGAGTGCACTAGGAAACTAAAGATCAATGTACAATGACTTGCTGAGGTTATTAACTCAAACACCCTTACAGTTGACCTCCAGAGCCCAGAAACTCTATTCCTGGAGGTAAGCAGAATTTAGCAGAAACTAGACATAAAAGTAGAGAGAAAGTAGGGGGTTTCATCTGATTATTTCAGACTCCTAGAACTGGAGCCTTTAACTGCCAAAGATACTTGCAGATGAGAAAGCCTACTTACAAAATTCAAACGTAAACTGAAGCAATATTGGGGCTGGGGCTTGGTAGGGTGTTCACATTCCTCTTAAAACAAGGCAAACAGAACCAGGGTTCAAGAACATCATTCAGGCAGAGATCAAAAACAGCAGCTGCAAGAATCAGGCAGCAGAATATGTAATTCAGGTAGACAGTACGATCAAGGATGTACACACTAGTAGAACTAACGATGGATATGTTAATTAGAAAGGAGGTCTGCCTAAAAGACAAGAAAAATGAAATAATCAATATGTCAAGGGGAACTTGTTTGCGGTGATAGATGTAACATCTGGTAAGTGGTGACCCTTAGAAGGCAGTCAATATTGATGGAGTTAGATGGTCATTTGGGGGTACTTATAAGGGGGGGGGCAGAAAGGTGCTGCCCTCTCAGAATGAATAGTTTTCACAAACAGCAATCTTGGGATTTATTTAGGCTGAAACACGACCGGTCATTCTAATAAGTCCTTCTGGCACAATTAGGCTTCCCTTTCATTCCCTACATTTTCATTTGTGTTGTTTTTGTTTTTTAATTTTTTTTGAGTCAGAGTCTTACTCTGGCATCCAGAGTGAAGTGCACTGGCACAATCAAGGCTCACTGCAGCCTCAACCTTCTGGGCTCGGGCAATCATTAAGCCTCAGTCTCCTGAGTAGCTGAACTACAGGCATGCAGCACCATACCCAGCTAATTAAAAAAATTGTAGAGACAAGGTCTTGCTATGTTGCTCAGGCTGGTCTGGAATTCCTGGGTTCAAGTGATCCTCCCACCTCAGCCTCCCAAAGTGCTAGGTTTACAGGTGTGAGCCACCATGCCCGGCCCCCCACTTCATTCTCTTTTGCTTTATTCTATGCTCTTATAGCAGGAGAAAATTACAAATTGCCTCTCATCATGGTTTCCTTATAGAATGTAAGCTCTATGAAAGTAGGGGGATTTGGGTGTATTTTTTTGTCTCCTGCCATGTGTCTTTAACAGTGTCTGGCACTTAATATATGCTTCATATGTATTTACGAAGTGTTTATATTCCCTTTTGGCCTTTCTTTCTGTCCCTGGTTGCTTTCTGCTCATTCTCCTGCTTCAAGTTGCTGCCAGAAACCTGAGCTAGCTAGGCTAAAAATAAAAAACTAGGAACCTTTCTACGGCGCTTAAAGCATCTCAGATTTACTCACTCCCCTTCTCAAACACTCTCTGAGGCAGAATCCTTTTTGCAGCAATTTTGGTTGAGTCTTCCTTCAGTCTCAGCTTGATTACCTTCACAATGGGGAGCTCACTTCCATTCTAGATTATCTAATGCTTTTCTGGAGATATTTAACTGTTTGTTCCATTGTCTTTACTTACATTGAACTTGATATGACATCTTATAACTTTCGCCATCTTACCTAGCAACATTGTTTATTGAATATGTCTATGAACAATTCATTATTGAAAAAAAGACAAGGTTTTCTTCCCTAAGCTAAACATAGTAGTTTATGGGTTCCTCACCCTCCTTGTAATCTGCTATTGGCTGCTTGTCAGTTTGAGGGGGTCTCTTTTTAAAATGTCATGCTCGGCAGGGCTGGGTGGCTCAGCCTGTCATCCCAGCATTTTGGGAGGCTGAGGCAAGTGGATTGCCTGAGCCTGTGGTTTGGAGACCAGCCCGGGCAACTTGGTGAGACCTCATCTCTACAGCAAATCAAAAATTAGCTGTGCATGGTAGCATGCGCCTGCAGTTCTGGCTACTTGGAGGGCTGAGGCAGAAGGATCGCTTGAGTCCAGCAGGTCGGCACTCCAGCCTGGGCCATGGAGTGAGACTCCAACTAAAAAAAAAAAAAGTCATGCTCACAAGGGAGGGATCAGCAGTCACTGGGCACTGCTAGGGGGGAGTAAGGGAGGTGGGTGGCGGGCATATGACAACATAAAGAGCACTTGATTAATTACCAGGGGGAGTAAGGGCCAGTTAGAAGCCCAAATTTCACTTGCATGCAGCCTGCTTATGTAGTTAATCCTCACTTGTACCCTGCATTCCCTTAATAAAATAAAATTACAAACATAAAATGTCACACTCAAAGGTGAATCAGTTAAATTTTAAAAAGTAGTTTGATCAGCACAAAATAGAGTAGGACTATTATTTTCCAAGAACTAAAAAAAAAAAAAAAAGCATATGTATTGATAATAGTAACAGTAGAAGGGCTCAAACAAAACTTGTATCAATGACACATTCCCAAAACCATCCTATTTTTTTTTTCTTTTCACTCATACTTCTATTTGCTCCATGATCTTATTTGTTTTTGGGTCTCATTCCAGCCTGGTGGGATTGCTTTGTAGCTTGATCATTATTCTTTTCTGGGCATTTATTTTTTCCAGATATATATAATCTGCTAGCGCCAGGTTGGCAACTTCCTAGGTAAGGTTACCATGCATCCTAGGTGTCCATCCAGGTTATTGATAACAGGGTTGAACAGGATATCCGCAGGAAGCAGCATTTTGTCATCGTACTAGAAATCTTGTTTCAGGCTTTTGTGGTTATTAATCCACTTTCTTCAGGAGGACGATATCTCTCTGTGCAGTAGATACATATTTCAGCTAACATTAAACCGTCTTATCCACAAGTATATAAAGAGATACCCGATCACGCTGAAATTGTGATGTATGGCAGAATGGCATGCCCTTTAGCTACAATTGCAGTAGGCCCATCAAGGAGGAAAATGTACAAGCCAGACACTCACCCCTTACTGTGGAAAGAAGGGCTGTACCATCGGTAGAAAATTGGACTTCTTCTGCATTAGGCAGGAATATATATGGAATCTTGAAAACTACCTGAGCAGTTCTTTGTTTCAGGTTCAATCCATAAGTGAAGGTTCTGAAAGTAAATGGATTTCAGAGTTACTTGGTGGGGAACCTGTTAAAAAAAAAACAGAATCCTGGATGCCACCTCCAGAGATCCTGATGTGGCAGGCTAGGGTAGGGTCAGGGAGGTTGTGTTTTCAATGAGGTTCCTTTGGTGGTTCTGATGCAATTGGACCATAGACTACATGTGGACCAACAGTGCCACGCTAGTCCATGTAGAACCTACTTGGTTCTTGCTTTTTGACGCCCAGCCCCCCCACACCCTCCACGATGGGGCCTCCCACTGAGTCATTGCTCATGCTTTTGCTTGCTCTTGGTTTTTGCATTTCTTCCTCCACATTTAAGTTGATGCATTCTGCGATTCATTCACTTGTAGTCTAATGTTCTAACGCACCTATATGAAGTTGCGAGTTTCAAATTAAGGTTTAAACCACACATGTTCCTAGAGATTGGTTCAGCTGTCTCATCAGGTTAAGATGTGGCATGTGACAAAATGGTTCAACTTTATACAACCCATAAACAATGCCATGAGGTGGTAAACTTCTCCACATTCATTCAAAGACATCCAGACATATGGCCTGGGAGTCTGGTGACAATAACAGCATTTATTGAACAATGACTATGGACCATTTATCTTCTATTCATTATCCTTTTTTATCATCCTATAAGAGTACATCCAGGATTTGTCGGGTACAAGTTGAGAAGCTGGATTTAAGAAAATGAATAAAAAGTACAAATACAGTATTAGGTACAGTGCTTTGGAAGAGAACCCTGCAAGTGAGCAGTCCTGGAGATTAAGATTCGTTAGCTTCACTGCAAAGCCACCTGGGTCTTCGACAATGCTAAGGGAAGGTGTGTATAACCTGCAGTGCAATTAATAAGACAGACTCAGCAAATTTGTATACCTTGCTGAGAAGCCCCCAGCTGACTATGGTAGAACTGGAATTTGAACCCACGAATGCCTCACTCCAAAGGTCACCTCCCCTTCCCCCAAGTAACAATGAGCCTTTTCAAATGAAATGTTCCACAGCTCCCTGCTGCTTTTGGTTCTGGTGGCATCTTGTTTTAGGACATCCCTGCATACCCTGACTTGAGAACAAGAAAGAACGAAGAGATTTGAAAGGAGAAAGGACATTTAGTTGATTTGGAAGATAAATGTATCTGTGAGGAGGTATGTAGGTGAGTGTGTTCTGCCTCAGTCTCTAATCAGTTTCTCAAGGATTCACTAAAATTAAGGGGTTAAAGGTTTAAATGCTACTCTTTTCTTTAGCACGTTGTTTTCATAAGGTAGCAAGTAGAACTAAAATAGACTTTTGTTATTTAAGGATATTTAACACAAATTCTTGACAGAAAGGTTGTTAGTGAATGGAAGGGAAGGATAAGTAACCTATATTTTTTGAGAGACTATTACATGACAAGCATATAATCCTCACTGTTGACCTATGGGATAGACACATACATCTCAATTTCTTTAATGATTGAGGAGACCAAGCCTCAGAGATTAAGTACATTGGTCAAATCTATACTACTACTACAGTAAAGAAGAGGCTGCTATTTATTTTAAGTGGCAGCAGTTAAAAAATTTTTTCTGCAAAACACCATGTCAAATCCACATGTATTTTAACACAAATTAATTTAACGCAATATAGTGGTTTTCTGCAAAAGAAACAAGAGACTTGTTTCATTTTCAACATGATCTATGATTTATCCTACATGGTATAGCATCGCCAAAATCTTTTAATTGCAGTCTACTTAAGGGGTTAGTTAAAAAGAGTTTGAAGGACCTATTAACACCCAGTATAGAAATGTGACAGAAAAGTAAGAGAACAGACACTTCTAATTGTGAAATCAGACTGTGCTTAGGCTCAGTGCGATTCTCAGCAAGCTCATTAAAGTCCTGTAAGGGACCATCTCTACCCAGAGTTGATTGCAGGGAGCACCCCTGAGAAGTGGTCTGACTGTTCGCCCAAGTCTTTCTGGCATATGGGGCTATATGTTAACCCTTGACCTTACAAAGGTGGGAACTTTCCAAGAGGTCTTAGAAAATATTTCTCTCCCTTGATTATCTAGAGAGAACAGTTCTGACATTATTCTCAACACTAAAGGAAAGTAATCATTGTGAATGCACACTTTGAAGGCCTTTGAATGCTCAGAGTAATAAAGAAAAGTATGTATGCGCCTTACAATAGGTAATAATGAGAATGCATACATTAACTTCTGCCTGGAACAATTTTATCCCAGCTTTGCTCAGTGAAAACACTTCAACGTCACACAATAGTAGGAAACTAGATTTCCGACCTTCCCCCCCTGCCCCACTGGACATTTAAGTTATGGAGATTATACAATAGACGTATATAAAGTTTTTGTTGTACATTTCCCCCTTTATGTTTTAATTATTAATCCTTTCCAGAGGATGTCCCAAACAAAAGTCACCCATCTTGTTAGGGTCAATATAGCAGAAAAATATTCAAACTAAATGTAGTTTTTCTTTTAATGGCTATAGTCTCCGCAAAAATAGTGTAAACATCTAACAATTTATAAATGGTAGTGGGGGTTTAGGTTTTCGTTTTCACGGCTTTCTCAAACATTTTCATAAGATCATGTTTCCTGGATTTTTCTGATTGCATTGCTAGGGAAGAAGTTTACTGACTTCAATCCAGCTGTATTTCTGCGAATATCCGTCAGTACTATTTCCTGTGGCTGAGTGGGTTTTATTCGCAGAGGGCTGACCCAGACCACCGGAGCAGAGGCAGCTGGGCGGCATCGGCAGTTGGCATGTTTTCCCTCCTCGGTTTCCAACCATATGCCTCATTCCACGTTTTGGCACGGGCTCTGCGTGCGTGTGTAGGAACAGCCTAATCGGTAGCAGCAGCCTACTCCAAGAAGGCAGCCTTTCTGAGATAATCAGATATGCTTCTTCCAAGGCTCTGTGGATTTTACCTATAGGGTGAGAGCCTCTGATTATTGCCATGGTGATCAATTTGTCCCCCGGGAACCAGACAGAGACCATCAAACTGATTCTATGCAGGCCATTAGGTAATGCTGAGAATCTTGGAGAGAATTGCATTTTTTTCTATGAAAAGAATCCCTGTGGACGACCGGCACTAGGTTTAATTGGACTGTATAGGTAATGCTGACTGAGAGGGGACAAAGGGTCTGGAGAAATAGTCACAGAAGTGAACTGACTGATGGGTTAGTCATATTCGGTTGCATTGCTTTTTCCCTCCCCTTTTAGATATTTAACAGGAAGAAGGTGAATCTCAGTGTTTTAGGGCCAAAAACTAGAGGCTATTTGCAAGTAATGGATTTGCAGATAACAAATAGTCGGGGAATTTTTAGAGTACAGCATGCACTTAGGTCTTCATTGATAGGACACCTGAAAAGTAATTGTTGCTTCTTAGAGAACAATTACCGAACATCAGCTCAGCTGGAGACCACATTCCCTTTGTTCCTAGTTCTTGCTTAGATTTTGCCACAGATGAACCAACCATTCATGGGCATCTTTTGAGACCTTAGGGACCTCTTTCCTATCTTTGCAGACATTGTCCAATCAACCTTACTCTGACACCAGGAAGTCCATCGTGGGTTTGAGTGTCACAATCCTCTGTGAGTTCCTACTGCAGTGTTCAGACAGTGATTTTTAGGGTGGGCACTTAAGCCATTAATAAGAGTTTATGTGGATTCACAGTTTGACCAATTGGTTAATTTCACTGTCACTAGGTGCATGCTGTTTTATGCTGTGTCTGTAAGTCCTGAAGTAAAAGTCATCAAAGAGTTTTGCCCTGAGAGGTCACACAGCCAATTAGAAGAGGGGGGTAAGATGAATATTAACATCTTTTGGCTTCAATCAAATGCACTTGATGGTTACAAGATTGCATGTCCCTTGCTTGCTGTTTGTTTCTGTTAACGACTTTCTAACTTCAACGTGCATTGGGCTAGTTTTACATAGATTCAACAAGGCTAACTTTTATGTTCAATTTTTTTCCCTTTGGAAATCTTATGTGTAGAAAATAAGACTATTAGCAAAGAAAAAGAGCATTTCATTCCAGAATATTCTAATCCATAGGGCCAAAGTGCATCCTTCAGTATTTGCCATCATCTTCACTCTGTTTCTTTAAAAATATTTTTAATATTTAATTTAAAAAAACTTGTTTTCTTAGGCTGACAAAGAGCACCATGTATAGGAATATAGAATAGGAAAACAATAAAAAAATGGCCCAAAACATGTCACTTAGTCATTCAAATAAATACATCTGGGTAACATAAATTAAGACGGACATTATCAAGATGGTATCAAGGAAAGGGAACACTGAGCTTAACTTGCTCATTATAAAGGGAATAGTCAGTCTTATTCTCATCTCTGAGAGGCCTGCAGGGAGAGGGAGAGGGTGTAAGAGCATTTCTAGTGATGGGTGAAAGAGAAACGGCTTGGTGTTCTAGGGGGAAGATGGCTCCAGGCAGGGCCTCAGCCAGTTTAAATGACACCATGTACGTGTGCCTGAGATAAATGGAAAAGATGGGTTAAGAGGTTTGGGAAGATGTCAGGGAGGATGGTGGGGAAGTAGTAGAGAGCCTTGAATATTGTGCTCATGCATACACACAACTAAACTAAACAGGCCGGGCATGGTGGCTCACACCTGTAATCCCAGCACTTTAGGAGGCCAAGGCAAGAGGATTGCTTGAGCCTAGGAGTCCAAGACCAGTCTGGTCAACATAGTGAGAACTTGCCTCTACAAAAAATAAAAAAAATATATAGTTGAGCATGGTGGTACATGACTATAGTCTCAGCTACTTAGGAGGCTGAGTTGGAGTGATCAGCTGAGCCCAGGAGGTCGACGCTGTGGTGAGCTGTGATCATGCCATTGCACTCTAGCCTGAGCAACAGAGTGAGACCCCCGACTCCAAAACAAAACCAAAAAAACCACGAAACAATAAATAGGACCCAGCCAGTCATTCTCAATAGACATTTACTAGTTGCTTCTGGAAGATGATGGTGATGGTTTGTGACGTTTGGTTAGCAAACCACACCTGCTCAAAATATGATTGAAAAATTACCTAATTATAGTTGATAGCCTCAAAACTCTTTAAATTGTGAACTCTAGGACTATTGCTTGTTCTGTGTAGTTTCAGCAACTTCTCTGCATCCATTCTCTCATGTTGTTTAATGTTTGTGAAGTTTTATTCTTTCTCCTAAAGGTTAAGGTTTCCTCCCCCCACATTTTCCCCTCCTTTAATTTTCTGTTTGCCTTTTTTCTTCCTAAAATGTAATTTCTGCTTCATATTCGTTTTCCCATAACTTCAATACTTTCTGCAAAATGCTTTTGTCACAACTCAGCCTCATCCTTCAATTGCTTCTCTATATGCTGGTTGCCATAGCACTCTCTCTTGGTGCAGACACTAAGTAGCAGAGGAAAAAGCAAACTTCACTCATTAATCATTTTCTCTGTCTCCAAGTCAACTAAGCCCGCAGCCGAGGTTAATCATGAAGCAGATGTCCATCTGTATGGGGCAATGCTCACGGACAACAGTCATCAATGAGTCATCTCTGAATCAACAACTTCTGGAGATGATTATTTACTTTTCATATAAAGGTCAACCATTGGGTCTAGGTTAAACCACTGGTTGAGTCAAGGTGCAGAAAGTAACGTGCAGGTCACAAATTAATCAACAATGTAGTAAAAATTAGTTTACAGCAGTTCTGAAACTTTGCGTTCTTCCATCAGGTTTTTATTTTTAACATACCTTTTTGTTTCTTTGTCAAAGAATTCTATGGGCTAAGGATAGTTTCAGATGGACCAAAAGTTTTACTTCTGAAAATTCATTAAACCATATTTAAGTTTGTTTTATATCTTATGAGACTCTCCACCTTATGAAAATTTCATCACTTTTTAAAGTTAATTCCATTAATCTTCTAAGTCATTCCTTGATCTTCTTAGGAGATATGAACTAATATTATGAGTTATTCGTGAAAAAAATGTTTGTATCTGTTTAAATTTCTTATTCATTTCTATTGAAATAAAATGCTATGATATATAAATATTTTGTCTTTTTTTAGTGAAGCAATCTATATCAGAGATAAGACTGTCAACTTTTAATACACAGGCTTAAACATTGTCTCAGAATTAAAAATTATGACAAGAGTAACTTGAATAGGTAAAGAGTTGAGGTAGAAATGGAGCTAATGGAGGGAAGGTGAGTGAAAACTTTGGAGGTACAGATATGACCAGCAGGAAAAAAAAAAAAAAAAGGAATGATGAAGACAGTGAACTCTGAAATCTAGCAGACATTATCTGAAGTCTAGGCCAAGCCACCTATCAGCTATGTGGCCTTGGGCGAGTGAATTAACTGTCCTGAGTGGTTCTCACTTGTAAAATGTAGGTGATAATATTTCTTAGCTTTCATAGGGTTGTTCTGAGGAATACATGAGTAGAGCACATTAGCTGTGTGCTTCATGTCACATGCACTAAACATTTTATTTTTAAAAGTGTGATTATTATTCACTTTCTACTTTTGTTTATCTTTAACAACTAGACAGAAGCCTCTTGATTGTTGAGAATGCTCACTAGGGATAGAAGATGTGACTCAAGATATTCCCACGCTCAGGAAAACTGTAATGATCAACTCAGGCCTGCGCTGTCAAGGAGGCACTATTTTCATCTACTAGAAGTGAAATTTAACCTTAGCTAAAATTTTGAAATTGGTTTTTAATTGACAAATAATAATTTTTTATATTTATGGTGTATAATGTGATGCTCTGATACGTGTATAGATTGTAGAATGATCAATCAGGCTATCTAGCACATTCATCACCTCAAATAGTTAATCATTTATTTGGGATGAGAACATTTAAAATCCTCTTTTTGATGCTATTTTGAAATATGCAATACATTATTATTAACTATTGTCACCCTGCTATGCAATACATCATAATGTATTCCCAATATCTACCTGTATCTTTGTACCCGTTGACCAAAATCTCCCCCTTTTCTGTCTCCCAACTCCAGACCCAACCTATGGTAACCATCATTCTACTTTCTACTTCTGAGTTTGACCTTTTCATATTTCACATAAGAGTAAGATCATGCAGTGTTTGTTTTTCTGTGCTGGTTTATTTCACTTAACATAATGTCCTCTGGGTTCATCCATGCTGACACAATGACAGACTTTTTGTTTTTTAGTCTAAACAGTATGGCATTGTGTGTCATACCACATTTTAAATATCCATTCATCCATTGGATGTTTCCATATCTTGGGTATTGTGAATAATGCTGCATAAATGGGAATGCAGACATTTCTTTATCATACTGAATTCAATTCCTTTGCAAAAATACCCAGTAGTGAGGTTGCTGGATCATATGGTTGTTCTACTTTTGATTTTTTGAGAAACCTCCATACTGTTTTCTGAAAGGGATGTACTAATTTACATTATCACCAACAGGGTATAAGGGTTCCCATTTGTCCACATCTAAGCAACATCTGTGATCTTTCCTCTTTTGATAATAGCCAACCCAACAAGTACGAGTTGGTATCTTACTGTGACTTTAATTTGTATTTGACTGATTAGAAATATTAAGCATTTTTTCATATGTCTGTTGATTGTCATGATCTGTTGGCCATTTTTATGTCATCTTTTGAGAAATGTATATTTAAGTCCTTTGCCCATTTTTTGATAGGGTCATTTGTTTTCCTGTTATTGAGTAGTTTGAGTATCTTGTATATTGTGATTACTAGTCCCTTATCCAATGCATGATTTGCAAATATTTTCTCTCTGTCTGTGGGTTGTCTCTTCACTTTATTGTTTCCTTTATAACTTAAGTTAAATCTAGCCTCGAATATAGATGTTTTAGAGTAAATTTGAAACTTATGTCTTCCACAAGTCAGGAAACATAAACAGGATCAATATAAGCAGAAATTGGTAATAGTTCAAATGATGGTTTCTATTTGAATCTTAGCCAAAATAACAAATCAAGCAGAACTTTCTACTATGTAAGTTCGACTCTAGAGAAGTTGACATTCAAAAAGATCTTATATTTGTCTTGTGAACTGTTTAGAATATGATGCCATTACCTGGGCAGTACTTCTCACCTGATCATCACAGTTCTGAATTTTAGGGACAGTGTATATGAAGAAGACTAGCCTCTGGAACAATATCCTTAAAAACTCAAATATACCAAGTGATGAAAAACTTTCACTCTTCTGGAATTATATATATATTTTTTGAGAGACCTACTGAATTAGAGAGAAAAACATTGCTCTCAAAATTCCAGCTTCTAGGTTTAGTTCGTGTTTTTAGATTGGAGCTGGGGACTGGGAGTTATTTCCTGAGTATTACCTGAGAGCACTACACCTGTAACATCCAGACATATTTGCTATTGTAGGACAAATTAGTTTGTATAATTCAGTCAACGGTCTCATAGGATGGGTCACAGTGGTTTCAGACCTGCTAATGACACCCCAATTTGGCCCGAGAATTTGATGTGTTAGACCCCCAGAGTGTTTACAAGTTGCTTTTGAAGTTAAATGCCTTTAGATGGGTGTGACCTTTCCAGATTGTCACAGGCTTCACCACTTCCTGTTGTGCTATGCTTCAACCAGTTCCCAAACTTCTCCAATCTCTGATGTGCTCAGACAAAAGGAAGTTGTGGATTTAGTAAAACAAATTAGCTTAAACTTTTTTGGTGGTGGTGGAGTTGTGAAGTCAAGTCTTCTCATCTAAAGCCGAGACCTGAACTCTAGGGGCTCCCATATAATCACAAGAACATGTTCATGCTCAGAATCCTTACAGCTCCATCCATCATCTTAAACATCCATAATGGTGACTGATACCCTTCAGGCCCCGGCTGTGAATAGTGGATGCACTTAATAAAGGGAAGGCAGATCAATTAAGTTATGAAATTTCTACTTTAAGATAGTGGGAACCCAGTAGCTTCCTGCATAACAAGTATAGTGTCCCTGTAGAAGCTAGGGTCCAGATTTTTCTTTCCTTCCTTTTCTGTTTCGTGGTTCTGAAGGTACTTACTAAGTAGTGTGAAATTCACAATAGATGCAAGTGTCTGCAGAGAACCATTTTGCCACTTTGAACAACTCATACCATTTTTAAACTTCTGAAAATGTTGGTCTAGAGGTGTGAAGCATATTAGTCTTTTACAATGACAATTAAGTGAACATTAAATGCTAGAATTATAAATAGTTTTGTTTGTATGAATATATTTCATGAGATTTAATTACAATTTCAAAAATTAATGTTTAATTAAATTAATTTAATTAAAATATTTATATACATTATAATTTGTATTCTTCCCTTTATTTTAATTAATAATATCTCTATTATAGAATAAAATGCTTTTTAAAGTATATAAAAATTTTTTTTTACATTTACATTAATTTACGTTTTGGATGAAAACATACTCATTTTGAACACAATTAAAAACTTAAAAAGCACTACATTAAAAAAATTCTTTAGGTAATTACTGATAATTAAGCAAAACTTATGTAAATATCTTTATTATAACAATATATAGCCAGGATCGGTGGCTCAGCCTGTAATCCCACGCCTTGGGAGGCTGAGGTGAGTGGATTGCCTGAGCCCGCGGGTTCAAGACCCACCTGGGCAACTTGGTGAGCCCTCATCTCTACAATAAATCAAAAAATTAGCCAGGTGTGGTAGCGCACGCCTGTAGTTCCAGCTACTTGGAAGGCTGAGGCGAAAGGATCGCCGGAGCCCAGCAGGTGGAGGTTGCGGTGGCCGGGAGTGGCCACTGCACTCCAGTCTCGGCGACAGAGTGAGACTCTAACTCAAAAAACAACAACAAAAAAAACATTATTTTCAAAATATTACCAACAGATTTATAATTAAAGGAGAATCAACAAACTTGATGTTAGATCAAGCAATGCAAATTATTCAGTTGAAAGAACTGTAAACTTTACATACACACACATATGTATGTATACACCGGGAGTGACAAAAAAAATGTACACACATTTTATGAGATGTTATCTATGTATTACATTTAGATCACCATAATCAGAAGTGTCTGATTGGTAACCACTTTGAGTACTTCTTATAATTGTAGAAGTCAAACATGACTTGTAGCCATCTTTTGTTATTGTTATATATTGAGTATTACAATTTTAATACAGTTTTTTCCT
>CAUYQG010163568.1:0-26284 GCA_963574415.1 Tarsius wallacei
TTTTCTGACACATTACCATGTTTCCTCATTTCTCACATTGGAACCTTTCACACAACTGTTTTTCCCTCAGCCCTGGAAAACATGTTCATGTTATCCCTTTAACCTGACCCTTTTCTTCTTACTCTGCATTATGGAAATCTCAAAATTGTCAGGCAGATAAAATGGGAGATAAAAATTTAAATAGGCAAGTGAGATTCCACTTCAAAGAAGGGGAAAGGAGGGTTTCAGAATCTTAACCAAATAGTAAATTTTAGTTTCGCTACCTGGAATTCCTAGGTTCTTGCATACTAAGAATTAATAGAGTCATAAAGAAGCTTTATGAAGCGTTTATTCCAACTCACAAATGAAATTAAAAAATTTAAAAACAGGAAGAAACAATTTCAAACAAACTGGACTTTGCGTTTTTCAGACATAGTAAAGGGCATAAATATGCCCTTTGGCATATTTGGTCAGAAGGGTTAAATGACCTACCCCTGATCAAATTGTTTTATCCAAGGTGCATTAAGCAAGCCGTTGTCCCAGCTGCCTACCCATTTGGCCACAGTAGAAGTAAGCAAACTGTAGCCCCTGAGCCAAATCTGACCCACTGTCCATTTTTGCCAATAAAGTTTTATTGGAACACAGTCACGCTCATTTGACTTTTTGTTTCACTGGCTCAAATTCCCTAGAAGTTTGTGACTCGCCGATCCAATCATAGTTGTTCATATTTGGACAGAGCTTTTGCTCAAAGCCGCACCAGATGCTGTTCGAATAGGCGCCCATCATTATTCATTCCAGACGTGACCAGGGAGATGAGATCCTGACATCCAGAATTCGGCCACCTATCTTTTCTAGGAACAGTCTAAGACCACTTTCCACAACTAGGAGGAGGGGTGAGGATGGGATGGTTGAGTTTACATACTGGATTCCCTTCGAAAGACAGCTGATTTTGCATCTCTTCTGGTGCTTGTAATGGCTTATAAATAGTCCATTTTCAAACTTCCTTGTGATAATCATCTGGTGGGGAAAATGAAGGCAAATCAGTACACAAAGGGTAATATGTGAGAGAGAAATCAGTCTTCCGGCCTTTAGCCTTCCTAGGAAAACAATTTTTTGTTTCCTCCAGTAACTTCCTCAATATGATGTGGTACATGATAGGTTATCGACATATGTGTGTTGAATGGGTAACGAACTGCAAGGGTTCTAGATTAAACTGAACCTCTGTGTTAAAACCACCGTTAGGATGCTTTTCATTTTGTATTGTTCTCAGCTGATGGTATCAGTCAGCAAGAGGTTCGGTGTTCCATGTCCACAGTTTAAAAATATTTGCGTATCAAAGGAGGGTTCCGTTGGGAGGATGTGTTGAGTTGATGTTTCAGTGCATTTGGCGCCATTTTGGAAGTGATTCTTATTTAAAAATAGAACTCAGGTCCTAGTTATGTGAGCTAGTTAATATTTAACAGCATCATCTTGAAAATGTATTCGGCTTCTTACACAACGGCAGACTCTCATGTATTGGCTGCTCTTGTTTTTGCTTTTCTAAGGCCAGCCCCAAATGTTTCCAGTGGCTGGAAAAGAAACCCACGGCATCTGCTAAAAACTGAGCAACTGATAGTTGGAATCAAGTAACTGACAGTCCTTACTGGAAATAATTTTGGCCTGTAGACCTTGCTAGATTCAAGAGGTTTGAAGTAGTGAAGAGCTTAGAAAAGTCTGATGGCTCACAATTATAAAATATTTAAAACTTTTGGATTTTATATCTTATGGCGATTCAGGAAAGAGATGCATTTGATCTTAAATCCCTGGATATCACAATGAGACAGCAAACAGACAATTAGGCAGAAAAATCTGAGGGCCGAATGTCAAAACTAAGAGTGTTAACCTGTGTTGTGACATTTTAAAAATGTCCTTGGTTCACAATAAAGTGCAAGTGCTAATGTGGCCATTTATTTGTCTATTTATAAAAGGAAAAAAGTCCTGAGATTTCTATATTTTGAAAATGGACCTTATTCTTCCTGAAAAATAACAACAAGATTCTATTTTCAACCTAAGGGTCAAAAATAAGAAGAAATGTCCATTAGTACCCATCAAAGCTTACACACGCACCATTTGTGTCCTGAAGCAAGAATTCACATGCTGTATTTTTGACTTGGCAAATACTGATACTTTCTCTGCGACAGAAAGAAATAAGCATTATACAATGTTCGCATCTTAGTTGTAAGAGTAGAATATTTATTTTAGGAATCCTAACTATGTGGTTGTAAAATAATTTAAAGGATGACATGTACATGTTTCCATCTTTCTTCTCAGTCTTAATCTTTAGCACAAAACCATTATAATAAGAATCTAGAGACCAAGTGTGGATCAAAAAATCATTAAATATATATTTCTCAGGCTTGCAAACAGCCACAAAAATTTTGTTTTCTAATTAAATAGCTGTGAAATTACTGAATCATACTTTTTAATCAATAACCCCCTTTTGTGCTTGACTACATGGTAGAAAAAAAGAAATTTAAAAAAAATCTATTCAGGGAAAAAGTAATCTTTCCATGTATGTGGTAAAAAATGGTTTGTGAAAAGTGTCTTTCATCTTATAGTTTTAAAAATATCTATGAGATAGTGGCTAAGAAATACTGAAGCATGAGAGAAAGTACAATGTTGATGTTTTGATAGATGTAGAGATATTTTTGGAGAGTCCTTTTGATGAGAGGTCAAAACAACAATCCTTGAGCTATGAAGCTATCTCCTCTTACTTTTTCAGAAAGTGTCCTTCCCAAATACCTTTCCTACATTTTGCTACAGTGTGTATCATTTGGAGTACACGTTTACCACCGTTAGGGACAAAGGCTGATACATTGCCTTTGCTTAAAGATAACACTCTCAGATCCTGTTCGTTTGCAGCCCTTGGAATTTTCTAGATACCGTCCACATTGACTTTGGCTCCTAGAAATGTGTGCCAGTGGGAACACTTTCTTTTTTAGAACAATGTAGTACACCAGCACTTAAAATTTAACGCATCAACATATAACTAGAAGAGGCACAGAGCTTCATTATGATTAAGTGGGAAGCTTTGGAGTCAGACTGCAGGAGTCTCATGCTGTCTCTACTATTTATATCGACACAATCTTGGAAAGTTATCTAACCTCCTCTGTATCTTATTTTACCGATCTCTAAAAAAGGGCTAACACAATGATAGGCTATCCCTTTGAAAGTTTTGAAGATTGTTGAAGTAAAGCCCCTCAAAGAATATGTGGCATGTGGTAGCAAGCTACTTTTATAATAGAAGTAGTATTCGTGGAGAGCTTTTCATCACTTTGTTGGGCACAGCAATTTTACATTACTTTTGCATATATTTTAACGGATTTTTAAAATTTATTCCGAACTAGAGAGTGGTAAACTGGCAGCTTCGGGAAGAAAAACTGAACTTTAGAGTCAGAAATTTGGAATATGGGTATGTTCTGTCGTTCATCTCTTACACCACGTGGAAGCCTGGAAAAGTTACATAAAATTTCTAGGCATGAGTTCTGATTCTTTAAAATAGAGTCATACACTGAGAAATTTGTGATATAGTGCACGCAGGGGTCTAGCAGTCATAGATGCTCAATAGATAATAGCCATGGATTACGATTTAACCAAATTAGATTAAATCAAATTATATCCAAAATTCTGCATGTCTTGTATAATATACCACTAATTCTGAATTTAGAATGCTCAGGAAGGCTTTGATCATCTAATATGGCATTGGTAGCTTTATCAAGGACACTGTGTACACTTGAATATTAAACTTTAGTCGAGATTAAGGGCAACCTTATTCCAGCAACACATCATTACCAGTGTATTAATCTGATTAAACTCATGAACTGGATGAAATCCTGCCTCCTTCTAATCTACCTTTGTCGTAGCTGCAACATATGGGCTGAATTTGGGTGTGAGAAGTCTTATACTCCCTAGAGTACATAAGTGCATAAATACTGTGTTCTACAGTGTCCAGATCCCCTCCCTAAAGTGTTTCCCTCAGCTGTCAAGAGCTGTTTGTCTGCCAAAAGTTATGTCGTCTCCCAGGGGACACATGTGACAAATAATTGGCTGATTCAGGGATTCAAAAGTTCCACTCTGAACATAAACTAGTATAGCCACTGTAGAGAACAATATGGAGGTTTCCCAAAGAACCACAAATAGAACTACCATATGAGCTGGCAATCCCACGACTGGGATTTCATCCAAAGGAAAGGAAATAAGTACATCAAAGAGACATCTGCACCCCATGTTTATTGCAGTAGTATTCACAATTGCCAAGATATGGAATCAGCCTAGGTGTCTGACATTAGATGACTGGATGAAGAAAATGCAGCATATGTATATATATATATACCTGGAAATACTATTCAGCCATAAAAAAGAATGAAATCCTATCATTCATGGCAACATGGATGAAATTGGAAGACATTATGTCAAGTTAAATGGAACAGAAAGTTAAGCACTGCATATTCCCACTCATAGGTAGAAGCTTTTGAAAAGTTGGTATCATAGAAGTAAAAAGCAGACCAGATCTATAATTTTAAAAAAGTAGATCAGAGGAAGCCAGAGGCTAGTGAGGCAGGGGGGAAGGAGTGACAGGGGAGATATGCTGAGGGATAAAATTCCAGCTCGATAGAGGAATACATTCCAGTGTTCTACAGACCATTGTCGGATGACGACAGTTAACAATAGTAGATTGTTTCAAATAGCTAGAAGCAGGACACTGCATGTTCCCAGCCCAAAGAAATGATAAACATTTGAGACGATGCATGTGCTGATTACCCTGGTCTGATCACTATTCATTATATGTATCAAAACATCATGGTGTTACCTCATGAATAGGTACGATTATTATTTGTCATTTAAAAATATATAAATCGGGCAACCCCCTCCGCCCCCTCCCCCCACTGTGGGAGCTTTTCTGTCCTCTCAACAAATCCTGCTAAATAAATAAATATAAAAGAAAGAAATAAAGGCCCTCCTCTGCCCCAAGTTTTTGGCACAACTCTGATTGGCTCTCCCAGCTCCAGACCTCCCGTAGAATCAATGGGTCTTCCACTGTAACCACATTTTGAACGTCTTCTTCCTTTGCCCTCCACAATTTCCTACAGATGTATTTCCTGAGAACACTCTCTGGTAAACCTTCTGCACACACCTCTCTTCCCAGAGGCTGCTTTTGGAGAACACAACCCAAGGCTTCCCCTAGCATGAAAGGTTTTAAAGAAGTAACACATGAGCCAAATATTTCTTTCTCATCAGTCGTGGCACAGCAGGCTATAGGCGAATTCAAAGTGGAGCCGCTTTAAGAACTTGGTCAGCCCTTTGGAAGCCATGACAAACATGGAAGCACACCCACCTTCGACATCAGCATTTACTGTGAAATTTTGAAAAGGAATGCCATCATTTTACTTTGGAAATTATTTAGCTATGATATAATGAATGTAATTTGTGATGGGCTATGGTTTTCCGGCATTCTATAGACTTGGAAATTCTTGCAAAGTGGAAAAATGTATCCACCAAACTGTTTTCAAACGTGTTAAAACTTTTATGAATACTAAATTTAATAATGAATGAAGTTGACATAATGTTATGTCTTGCAGACATTTAATTAAACATTTATTCATTTTGATTTGTGGTTCTTTCTTGTATTCTAAAGCCAACAAATTTAATTTCAAGGACTCAGACGTTATATGAAGGTCTTTGACTATCTCATAGGCCATTGAAAGTGTCAAGGCCCTTGAAAATATCTGAATATAAATCTACTATACAGTTACAAAAGGCAAAGCATATGCTTTTTCTTTTTCCTTATTAACTCTTCTTTCTAGGTTAAGGCCAGGTAGATACACCCTCAATAGCTTTATTCTAAATAGAATTATATTCAGAGCTCAGGTTTGAGACACAGGAGGAAAAGTATTCAGTCAGATTATTTGAACACAAAACTGACTCAGGCTTAGCTGGGGTCATTGCCTTTCACTTTTCCAAGGAAATGGTTCATTTCCCTTATCTTTATCTTGTGTATAGTCATTTCCGTGTTTTTAATTGTGGCCATCCTATGTGACTCTTCCCTTCTCCCCCAGTAAAGTGATATTTTACATAGCTCTCCTAACCATGATGCATTGGAGTATAGATAGACATATGCATTCACAAATCTTTGGGTAACACCACCCTCTATTAGTCTCAGAAAACTGGCTCTTTAAAGCAGTTGTTTTGGCTCTCTATAAGCATAGAAAAAAGAATAATAGACCCTGGTGTACGTGCATGTGTGTGTGTGTGTGTGTGTGTGTGTGTCTGTGTGTGTCTGTGTGTGTTTTAGCCAAAATGAACCATCAACATCTCATATTCAGTTTGTTCAATTATAAAGTAAATCACCAAAGTTAGTAGTAAAAAAGACTTATTATATTAGAAATATAGTTCATCAAGTTTATGTAAGATAGTAACATTTGTAGTCAACTGGACTCATTTCACTCGGTTTCTATAAACTACAGAGAAATATGCACCCATGATATTCTCTCATTAACAAGATCATCTGTTCTATATTTTCAATTATCTTTGAGATGGTATGTGATAGAATAAAATAGGGCTTAATTTTTTACCCAAAATAACCTTTAAACTAAATTACAGTGCTAATTCCTTAAAATTAAACCTAAATTTTGTCAAAAATTGATCATTTCAGTTATGTTTTTTATATGTATGTATTAGAAATTAATAAAATATAAACCAGATTTAAAGTATATAAATAATTCACTCACAAATTCTACCAAATGTATATAAAACATATTGGCAGGTGGAAAACTAATTGGCACAACTAATGAGATAAATTTAATCAATTTATTAAAATTCATACATTATTATGAATCAACTTATTAAAATTGATTAAATCTCAATTTATAATCACTTTTCAGAATTCCACAAGAATCCCAATATCAATCCACACATTGACTAGATGTTGAAGGCCTGTTTTAGCGAGTGTGACACCAACATTTGCTTATATATGAATCAATCCCGATGCATTTTCATATCAATGGCCATTTTACAAATTGTTTTTTGCTTGTCTAATACCCTGTGCTACTCTTCATCTCAATTATTCTTTATGTAAACTCTCATAAAGTAGTGCAGCCTCCTACACATTTATCTCCTTGAAAGATTAGTAGAACTTAGGACAAAGGAAGCTACAGTCTGGAATATAGCCATCATTTCACTGTCAAAGAAGTGGATTCATGTCTTAAGAATTATTTAACGTATCTCAGCCTCCATTTTCTCATTTGTACATAATATTTATTTGTAGGATTATTTTAAGGATAATAAAACAGTTCCTATGTAATGAGGTCTTAGGTGTGTCATGCACTGCACTATTCATAAGGCATAAATTGTTTCATTTAATTTCCACAACTTCTCTGGAAGGTAATACCATAATTAGTCCTCATTTTACAGGCGAGAAAACAGATGAGACCAAGATTACACAGACTAGGGGTTCACTATTATTTTCATTGTATTATATATTATATATAGACGATCTCATTCAAAATAAAAATGAGAATTTTTTTATGGATTTTGAAGAATTAGGCTTGGCATTTAGTCTAGTTGGCATGTGAATTAGGCAGGGTTCTCCAGAGTAACAGAATCATTAAGATATACATATATATGAAGAGAGATACTTATTTTAAGAAATTTGCTTGCATAATTGTGGAGGCTGACAAGTCCAAAATGCATAGGGAATGCCAACAGCCTGGAAATCCAGGTAATAGTTTTGACTCTGAAGGCTAGAAACTGAGAGAGAATTTCTGTGTTGCAGCCTGGAGGCAGAATTTCCTCTTTTTGGGGAAACCTCAGGCTTTGCTCTTAAGACCTTCAACTGATTGGATGAGGCCCATTCACATTCTGGAGAATAATCTACTTTACTCTAGTCAACCATGGTAAATGTTAGTTGCAACTAAAAAAAATACCCTTATAGCAACATCTAGACAAGTGTTTGACCAAACAACCAAGCATCATAATCTAGCCAAGTTAGCACATAAAATTTATCATCCCAGTATTTTTGTTATGGAAATCACATTTGTTCTATTACCTACAGTCTCAGAGATATTATTCACAGTCAGGCAATCTGACTCAAAAGTCCATAAGTTTATGACTCTGTTATACAACTAGAAACCATGTGAAAATACCTTGCAGAGTCCTTGTTACAAAATGAACAACAAATAAATCCACTTCGATTCTGGGTATTATCCAAGAGGAAGCAACTGTGTACTGCTAATTAATATTCCACATTCTCTCCTCTTCCTTCACCCTTTTTTTCTCTGCTGTAAATTCTCCCACCAATTTAACCATTCTACTGTTCAGAGGCTGTCCTATAATATCTTATTCTGAGCTTCCCTATTTAAGATTCTCAAATCAAACATTTCCCAAATAGGCTGTCAGCAGAGATCTGTTCAGGGTAGCTAGTAATTTTTGACATGCCTTCAAAACCTTTCTTATGTCCTCTTTTCTATGAAATGCCCATCCATTTTTCTGATTCAGTCTTTGCCAGAAGTCAGTGTGAAGAAGGAACATACGTAAATCAAAATGTGACTCCATGTAATAGTCCAACATCGTGTTTAAAAGCTTAAACTTAATAACCTAAGATCACTTGGGGAAAGTTCTTGAAGCCCTCGCTGCCTAAGATTCCCCAACGGTAAAAAGAAGATAATCATAGTAATGCAAATCATAAGACCGTAATGAAGACATATTGAATATATAGAATAGTGCTTGGCAAAATAGATAAAGAAATATTTTTGTAAAAGTATAATTAATGAGATATAAAAAGACAACTTATGCATTTCTAGTTTGCTCCTTCAGAAAAGCACCTTAATCTTGAAAGCGAGTAAGCAGCCTGAAAGAAGCAGCAGAAGATGCCATCTGCTCTACCCAATGGTCTTAAAACTTCTTACAAGAGTGGCTTGCAAATGACATTCTATAGTCTGGTAGCAATCTGTGACAATGCTCCGTTTATTCTGGTCGAAGGCAAAATGGGAAAATTAAGGAGTGAGTGTGTGTGTGGACAGAAGTTGCCAATTCTTCTTTCTTGGGAAAGACTATTTTCATCCCGAGCTTATAACCATGCTAAGGTTTTTGACATTAGAATTTATATTGAATGATCAAATGTGGTGTTGGGTAGTACATTTAAGGATTGGCACCATCACATCTGTCCCCAAAACATTTTTTTTAATTACCCTGGTTTGCGAAACCAAACATCTGGGAATCACTACCTGAAGACAATCACTTCTTTGGTCTGTTCAGTGCTCTGACATAACTGGCCAGAGGTGTCGAGGAAGGGGTGTGAAGTGCGAGGGAAGACTGGAAAACAGTAGACCATTTCCATATGTTACACACAAACAGGCGAACAAATGGATTTTATGACTTGGAAAAACTAAAAAACTGGTGATCGTTAACTATGAGAAGATTGGTAAGATTTGGGTGGGGTAGGAGGTAATGACAAACCTTTTTGAAAAAATGGATTTTACTCTCAGGTAGTAAGGGGAATACTCTACCTAAGAAGCGCATTTGTCTTCTGTAACCGAGTAACAGATAATCACAAAATTAGCAACTTGAAACAGCACACAGTTATCATCTTGCAGTTTCCGTGGTTTCGTACTCTTGGCATGACTTTGCTGGGTCCTTGAAGATCATGCAAAGTCACAAAGTATCAACTGTGCTGTATTTTTATCTGTAGCTTTGATGAGGGAAATTTTTTTCTTCCATTTTCATTCAAGTTGTAGTCAGAATTTGTATGTTTGTGGTGATGGTGGTGGTGGTGGTTTTGTCTGTGTGACTGAGAACCTCCACCTCTTGCTGGTTGTAGCGGGAAGCCAACCACTAGGCCCTCTAGAGCTCCCAGGAATCACCTGCGGTTCTTTGCTGCTTATGCTTTCTCAGCATGGCTGCTTTCTTCATCAAGCCAGCAAGGAGACTCTGTCCTGCTTGGAGTCTCTGTCCTCAGAGAAGCCTACTCCTTCTTTTTAAGGGCGTTTCCCTGATTGAGTCAGCTCCACCCAGGATAAGTTCCCTTTTGGTTAACTCAAAATCAACCTACTGGGAACCTAAATTACATATCTACAAGATCCCTTCCTCATTGCCATGTCTACTTATTAGAAGCAAGTTGCATGCCTGGTCCATACTCAAGGAGGGGGATAATACAAGGGATGAATGCAAGGGACAGGGCCAGCAAGGAAAGGGTGACGGGGCCACCCCAGGGTCTGCCTGCCCCGGAAAGGATTAAATGTGTTGTCCCTGTCTATTTATTTTATTTTATTTTTATTTTTATATATTTTTTGTCCCCATCTACTTAAAGGTAATACTACTAGCATGGAAAACGAGCTGTGGTACGAAGGCACTCCGGGTTATAACCTTGACGCTGCCACTTACTTGCTGATTGAAGTGGACAGACCGTTTAGCGCAGTGTGTTTCACTTACAAAAATAAAGATGAATACACGTCTTGAACTGAAAATTTCTTGAAGTTTCCATAGAATGCCACTATGCAGCGAACATACGACTTCATCTGAGACTTCAATCAGTAAGAGCGGAAGTGAAAAGTGCCTGTTGCTTTCATTTTTAACAATTGTAAAAACTGCAACTAATCGAGAAAAATGATGTGGAGCAATATGGATCTTGTCTCCTTTTTTTAAATACACAAAATAGAAAGTAATCTACCCTTCAGAATTTGGATGCAGCTGAATGGTCATCTTGAAGTCTGTGAATCATCTGGAACAATTCCATAACTATGCTCAAAAAAAGTGAGAATGGGAATATGTATTTATCACATCTATATTGCCATACATTTGTGAAGGAATGAAAGGAAAATAGCATACTCTTTCTTGTAGAAATACAGGACACCTTATGGACAACGGGCTCTATAAAAATCAGCTCGATTTATTCCTTGACAAGCTGGCATCTTTGGATTGCATAAATTGCTTCTCCAACCTCTGTGTAAATCTAGATAATCAAGTGATGCCAAGATAGAATCTAGCTAATTTAAGTCAAGATTTCCTTGTGAATAAATAAAATGCTGAGAGCTATGAAGCTCAGCTGGTCTCCCAAGCACTGCTGATACTTGAAATACATGACTGATTCCACAAGGACTTTTCCTTAGATGAAACAACTAGGGAAATATTGTACAATAAAGTGCTGATTTGCTTTAAACTCTATTCCCTGGCAGACAACTGGGAAATGGATTTCTTTTTTTTTTTTTAATTTTTACAGGTTGTTTTTCTCCAGTGATGAAATAATAAGCAATAGATGACCCTCACTCTGATGTTACACAATAGCTAGATGATTGAATCTGGCACTGCTATCGTGAACTCATTTTTATACTGCTTCTCTTCTAGTGCTGCTAGGATTGGTTTTAGATAATACTCAAGCTTTCTATATTAAATTAAGAGGTGTGCACATTTCTTTCATCTTCACATTTTAACACTACTCCGTAAACTCAATTCAGAATGGCCAAGTTTTGGAGGAGACAAGTCAGCTACACTGATCACTACAAGAAACTAATAATTGGCATTTAATAACAGAGATGATAACTTTGCTAGCTTGAAGTCCCCCAAACATGGCTGGAGCCAGCAAAGCAATCTAGGGTTGTCATTTAACAGCTAAGGTAGCATCATGATAACTTTTCTTGCTTTGAGTCTGTGCCTACCACATTCTATCAGTAACATTTGATTCTATCAGTAATATTTGAGACTTGTATTCCTTCCACTCCAATTTCATTTCTTAAAATTAACCACTGTCTCTTTTCCCAAAATGGCTAATTCAGGTCACGAAGACCTGTAAGTCATGAATGTATGACAATCAAATTTTTTGCGAGTATGATTGTGGCTAATTATACTTTCTTCTTTATGCTTTTCTGTATCACCTGCTTTTTCAATAAGCTTTCACTTATAAATAAAAATGATTCTACTTCCATTTTGAAAAGTCAATACACTTGAGGGCATTAAAAAAATTAACAGTAGTATTTGAATGGCTCAGTACTCTGCTTACATTTTTTTTTAAATCTTGGGAATTTAAAGTTCTACCTTGTGAAACTTTTTATTAAAAAGCAGAGCAATATTTTTACACCTTCTGTCAGTCTTCATGTGCACTGTAGTCTCTTATGTGTCAAAGAATAAAGGCATATTATTATTTTTAATTTGTTTTTTTTCTTAAGTAGGTGTGTTCTGTTTTCCTTTGTAAATATGAAATCCTATTACAAATCTGGATATAATAAAGTTATTTGCTTATCGCCCTGAAACTATTTTTAAAATGCCTAAATATTTTCCTGTAAAAAATTTGATAAAAGTGTAAGTTGCAAAGTAAAGATAAGAGTTTAACCTGGTTTCCTAGCAATAAAATGTAAAAAGTGACACAAAATAAGTTATTAAAATAGCATATGTTAATTAATGTCAGAAATTGCGAAACATCCGAGAATTGCAGATACATGATAGATTGGAATGTAAAATGGCATAGACACTGAAGAAAACAGCAGTTTCTTATAAAACCAAATAAGCAATTGTTGTACCACCCAGTAATTGCATCCATGGGCATTTATTCCAGGGAAACAAAAACCCATGATTACATAAAACCTGTCCATGAACATTCATTGAAGTTTTATTTGCAATAGCCAAAAACCGGAAGTAGCCCAGCTGTCCATTTCAGTGGATAAATGGTTAAATATATTGTGGTACACCCACTTCACGGACTAGTACTCAATAATAAAAAGGAACAAATCATCAATATATGCAAAAACTTGGATAAGTCTTGAAGAACGTATGCTGAGTAAAACAAAGAAGAAGAAGAACATGAAAAAATTTACATATTAAATGTATTTATTTGTATGCTATTTTTCAAGTGACAAATTACAGGGATGGAGAACAGAGTACTGGTTTCCAGAGTTTAGGCAAGGGTATTGTGGGAGGGAAGAAAGAAAGAGGTGAATGTGGATGAGAGAGCAGCATAAGGGATCCTTGATGGAACTGTTTTGTATCTTGATTCCAGTGTTGGATACACAAACCTACACGTGACAAAATTGCACGAAATTAGAGACACACGCACAAGTACAGATACAACTAGAAGTGTCTAGATAAGATCAGTGAAGTGTATCAATGTAAATATTCTGGTTGTGACATTATTTCACAGGTTATTAAGATGTTACAAATAAGGAAAACTAGATAAAGTCTACGTGGGAGCTCTCTGTCTTATTTCTTACCACCATATGCAAATCTACACTATAAAAAAAATAGAAAGTTTAGTTAAAGAAAATCCACAAGTATTACAGTAAATAACCAAAGAGCTCACTAAAAGTGTCCCTGCAAACCTTGGGGTATAAGAATATATAAAAGATAAGGATCTACAAGGAAGGGAAAAAGGAGAAAAACATGAGAGAATGAGGTACATTTCAATGGAACTCACAGTATATTCATACTTAAGAAGCTTTATACACTATTATGACCTGTAAAACATGAAAAACAAGCAAAATGAATAAAAAGGCCAATGACCTAGAAAGGCAGAAACATGAAAGCATAAAGAATTCAAAAATGAGCAGTAGTGTTTTAAAGTCTTACTTATTAAATTATACAATACAAAAGATATAGTTGAAAATCTTTGCATATGGGCTTAATGATTAGCGTATTAGATGAGTTTATTGATTAAAAATAGTCAAAGAGAGAATTTGTAAACTGAAATATAGGTCAATAGAAAACATCTAATCTGAAGCACAGGGAAGAAAATGTGGCAAATGGAAAAAAACAAGTTGCAGTCATTTAGGGCAGAGTGAAAAGACCTAGTGTATGTATTAGTAAAGACCAAAAAGTAAAGGAAGAAAGAATGAAGAAGAAGCAATAACGCAAGTGATAAAGGTCAAGGATTTTCCAAAACTGTTAAAAGATGTCAAATCGCAAGTTCACTAAGAACTCCAAGCAACACAAATACAAAGAGAGCTAAAGCCAAAAAACATTCCCAAAACACAGGAAACAAAGACACATTGTCTTCAAAATACCAACAATGTCAATGACAATTTCTCTGCAAAAGCAAGGGAAGCAAAAAATAATGAAATGACATTTCTAAGTTGTTAACGTAAAATACTGTGTTCCAGAATTGTACAACCAGTAAAAAGATCCTTCAAATAATAACAAAAGATTACATTAAGATGTTTTTCGGCAAACATTCTGGATTTTTCACCAGTAAACATAAACTAAAACAGATAATAAAATGAGAACCTCAAATAAAAAGAAATAGCCACAGATGAAAGCACTGTAATACAGGAAGCATATAGAGGACATGTATGTGGGGAATTCTAAATGAGGAGAGAGTCTGTGCTATATGGTAAGAAGCATATCATGACTGTAAGATTAATGATAGCCATAAGGTCCACTCAAACATCTCACAGGGTTTACAGTATGTATCACTTAGCAGCACGGTGCAACCTGACCTAGGGATTTCCAATCCTACCTTGAGAATATTGGATTTCTATGGCAATGAGACCGAAAAACCCTGGCTGCCCTAGAGAAAAGACCACCTCAGCACAGGTGCAACTTTCATGAACTTAAAACCAAACCTTAAAACAAAGAGTAGTTTAAACTTCATGAAAAGCATCTGGCAACTGACCTCAACTAAATACAGGTATATAAGAATAAAGTGGAAACAATTCCTCTAACTCTGAGTATGGTCTCTGGAGGAAGAACTTCCCTGTCAGGTGATCATCTGAGTCCTGACTGTATCTGGCCTATACTACTGGCCTATTCCTACTGCACTACCAAAACAAACGGCCTGTACGTTAGACGACTAGTCTAAGACTCAACTGTAATGTGAACTGGACTGAATTGGAAAAGTCATTTCCCCTTCAGGGGAAAAAATTCTTCTTTAAGGAGACTGATTAACTAGGATCACTTGAGACCCCAAATGTGACACAGTCGTTAGGATATCTTGTGAAATTTATAGTGTGTGTAGGATTAAATTACATAAAAACAATAGCTTAAAAATCAATAGTATGCAGTGCTGTTTACATGGTCCCATGCAGTACCTGGTAACTGCCACGTAGGGGCACACAACATCAATAAGGGTACCTGATCTCAAACCAGGAAAAGTGGCGACCAAAGGGAGGCCCAAACTTTACACGTGTGATGACCACTTGTATACCTAATCCTGAATTGTACCCCACATCATTAAAATTTTGTTTAAAAAGAATAAATGGCCCCAAGATCTTTGCATTGCCTGGTAAATGTCAAAAAGTGTGAATTTATATTTAACACTAAAAACGATATATGTTTACTATCTTAGATCATTACTAAAAGACTAGTTAAACAGTGTATAATTCATGATATAATAAAAGGAGAAAATGAAATGCTGAAAAAGCTTGAATAATAAAAAATATGGCAAGAAAGAATAGAGAATAGACTAAAATAGATGAGACCAATAGAAAACAAATGTAAAATAGTACAGTTAAATCTAAATTAATCATCTTAAAAGTAAGTGGAGTAAATACTATAATAGAAAGAAATAGGGGAGTGATGTCTGCAGGCTGGTTGAATGGAGGGCCTGTCCATTCTTCCCTCCAAGGACACATTGATTCAACAAAGATAAATGAAAATATTTTCTTTGTGAGGAATCCAGAGACCAAGTAAGCGGCTTCTAACCCTGGGAAAGTGCCAAACCGAATGCATCAAACATGGCATAAAAATTGACGGCAACCTGTTGCCTCAATCTTTCTCCCAGCACAGTGCCACACATTCAGGAGGAAACCCTCAGCTCATAGCATCCTGCAGGAGGGAGACAGAAGATTCTGGATCATTCAGTTAATGTTCTGACCTTTTTTTGTGGGAGAGGAGCTGCTCCTAGAGGGAATGATTTCGATCTTGCCTGAATCTCAGGACTGAAAGGAAAAGACCCCAGGCTGGAAACCTCTTTGAGCCAAGGTAATGGTCTAGACTAGTATGCACACCGCTGACCGTGGCTTCTCCACCAACTCAGTGCAAAACGTGCAGGCAAAAATATCCCAAATCTCAGCTCCTCCCTGGAGAGAGAATGAGTTGAACCATGTTCCAGCATTTCAGGGGGAAGGGGCCTGGAGTGGAGAGGTGCCTGAGAAGCTCTTTCCTGTATCACCTGTCTTAGAGCACTGATGGGACCTGACATACTCTAGATGCCTGGGACTACTAGGAACAAAAGCAATGGTTTGGACTACTGTGCATTCTCACCCAGAGCCTCCCCTCCATCTCAGAGTAATGTAATCAAGAAAACTCATAGCAAACGGCTTGACCCTGGGAAGGGAAAGAAAAGACAAAAACCATAGATTTTTCTGCCACTTTTGATACATGTGTCTTTGCACATTTCCCTGGAGAGGGAAAGAAAAGACAAAAACATATATCCAATATTTTGACTTTTTGGGGCTACCTGAGGGGTGGGTTTCTATGTCACCTGTCTTGTATTGACAGGATCCATCATCGAGGTCCTGTCAATACAAGACCGGTGACATAGAGGTCACTGAGAACAACAACAACAAAAGAGTTCAAGGGTGTACTGCCCTAAAGGGTACACAGTACATCAGGTAGGCACCAGAGGGAGCAACCGATGATGAATTTCTGAAAAAGGAAACCAGCAAATCCTTTTAATTAGGAATTTAGACACACACATCCAGGGAATACACATCCAGAAAAGTTATGAGAGACTCTCCTTATCTCTAGCCAGACTAATTAGTAAAGATCATATCCTGTACAAAGCCTGTTTTTGTGAGTGGAGGCAGATTTTTCATATGCACAGACACCAATACAAAGTGTCAAGACACAATAAAAAATAGTGAACATGAACCAAAAAAAAAAAAGGATAAAATACTTCTCCAGAAAGCAACGCTAATGAAATAGAGGTATTATATATAAAATATCTGATAAAGTATTCAAAATAACTATCATTAATAATGCTCAATGAATTCAGACAAATAATATATGAAAATGAGTATTTAAACAAAGAGAGAAAATAATATTTTTTAAGCACAGAAATTTAGAAACTGAACAGTGTCATAAATGAACTGAAAAATTCACTAGAGCAGTTCTAAGAATTAGTTCTAGTGTTCTGTGCCACTGCAGGATGACTGTAGTTAACAATAATATATTATATATTTCAAATAGCTAAAAGAGAAGATATTGAATGTTCCCAACAGAAGCAACAAATGTTTGAGATAATGAATATGGAAATTGCCCTGATCTGATCACTATACATTGTATGTATCAAAACATCACTATGTACCTCATAAATATTTTCAATTCTTATGCATCAGTTAAAATAATAAATTTTTAAAAAGACATAGCCCCAAACTTCGCAATCCCAAAAGAAATAAACGTGCAGATTTAAGAAGTACAAAAGTCCTAAAATAAGATAATCCAAAGAAGTCTAGGTAGAGACAGCTTATAATCAAAGTGTCAGAAATCCTAGATAGGGGATTTTGGAAACAGCAAGAAAATGTGACTTGTCACATACAAAGAACCCTTCAAAAGACTATCAGTAGATACCTCAGCAAAAACCTTGAGGGCCAGAAGAGAGCAAAATAACATATTCGAAGTACTGTGAAAAAAAAACTGTCAACCTAAAATACTCTATCTGGCAAAACTATGCTGCACAAGTGAAGAAGAAATAATGACTTTCTCAGATAAACAAAAACCGAGAGAGCAAATCACCACTAAACCTGTTATACAAGAAATACTAAGGGGGTTCTTTCGAGTTGAAGTGAAAGGATGCTAAACAGCAACACGAAGCATGCAAAAGTATGAAACTCATCGGTAAAGACAAATACGTAGACAAATCTATCATACTGTAAGTGGTAGTAAGTAAATCACTGTTAATTGTGGTATAGATGTTAAAAGAAAAAAGTATGAAAATTTCTATAGCCATAGATATATGTTAATAGATGCTCAATATAAAAAATGTAATTTGTGACACCACTAACAAAGTATTTGGGGAGTGAGGTAAGAGTGCAGAATTTTTATATGTGATTGAAGTCAAATTGTTATTAAGTTAAAATATATTGTTATGACTATTAATTTTTTATGTAAGCCCCATGGTAACCAAAAATAAAATACGTATAGAAGGTACACAAAAAGAAAATGAAAACGAAATTAAAATATGTCACTGCAAAAAATGTAATGAAATACAAAAGTAGATAGAAAGAGAGGAAAGGAAACAGACAAAAGATACAAGGCAGAAAGAAAATAATTAGCACAATGGCAATAGTAACTCCTTGCCTATCAATAATTGCTTTAAATATACGTGGACTAAATTCTTCAATCAAAAGACACAGATTGGCTGAGTAGATGTACAAAAAAAAAAAAAGGTCAATTGCATGTTTCCTACAGAGACTCCTTTAGATTTAAACCATACACGTAGGCAAAAAAGTTAAAGGAAGAAAAAGGCATTCCATGCAAATTATAGCTAAAAGGGAGCATGAGTGGCCATACTTATATCAGATAAAATAGACCCTAAGTTTAAAAACCGCCAAGGGAGACAAAGAAGGACATTCTGTAATGATTTTAAAAAGATCAGTTCATTCAGAACAAATAACAACTGTATATTCACTCAATATGAGAGCATCCAACTATATGAAGCCAACAGTGGCAAGTTGAAGGGAAAAACAAAGCAATGCAACATCCATAGGGGATTTCAGAACTCCGCTCTCAATATGAGTACAACATCCACCCAGAAGATCAATAGGTATCAGGGGACTTGAAATACTCTAAAAGTCAAATGGGTCTAGCAGCCTTATACAGAATGTCCCACTCAACAGCAGCAATATACACATTCCTCTCAAGCACACACAAAACATTCTTCGGGATAAATCACATGTTAGATCGAAGTCTGAACGAATTTAAGATTAAACTCATGCCAAGTATATTTTCCAACCACAATGGAATAAAACTAGTAAACAATAGCAGAAGGAAAACTGAAATAGCTACAAATGTGTGAAAATTAAACAACACACTCTTGAACAACCAATGGGTCAAAGGTGAAACCAAAAGTGAAATTAGAACATATCCTAAGACAAATAAAAATGAAAACATAACATACCCAAATCTATGGGATTTGGCAAAAGAAATACCCAAAAGAAAGTTCATAGGAAAAAATACCTACGTTTAAAAAATAAGAAAGATTTCAAATAAATGAACTAATTTGACTAGCAAACCAAATTAAAAGGATCATACACCATGGCCAACTGGAATTCCAGGGATTCAAGAGTGTTTTCATATACGAAAAATCAATCGGTATAAGACACCATGTTAAAATAACAAAAGATGAAATATTATCTCAGTAGTTGCAGAGAAACATTTGACAAAATCCAGCACCCTCTCATGATAAAAAAGAAAAGCACTCAATAAACTAAGAATTGAAGGGAATTACTTCAAAATAATAAAGGTCATACCTGGAAAGCACAAAACTGGCATCATATTCAACAGTGAAAATCAAAGTTTTTCCTCTCAGATCAGAAAGAGGGCAAGGATGCTCACTCTTGTCACTCCTGTTCAACACAGAACTTTAAGTCCTAACCAGTTCTGTCAGGCAAGAAAAAGATACAAAAGGCTTTCAAATTGGAAAGGAAGAAATAAAATTATCTTTGTGCGCAGATGATATGATATTGTATCTAGAAAATCCTAAAGATTCCATCAATAAAAACCTGTCAGAACTAATAAACAAATTCAGTAAAGTAGCAGAATACAAAGTCAATACTAAAAAACGAGTTGCATTTTTATGTGCTAAAAATGAATGATCTGAAAAGGAAATTAAGAAAACAATTCAATTTACAGTAACATTTAAAGAAACTAAATAATCAAGAATAAATTTAGCCAAGGAGATGAAAGAGTGCTACACTGAAAGCTATAAAATAGTGATAAAAAGTAATTAAGGGGAGGAGGGAGGAAGACAGGCCAGAGGGGCAAAACCAGAAAAAAAAAAAAGCACAAATCAATGAAAAGGCACGTGTGTTTCTGTATAGGAAGACTTAATATTATTAAGTTGTTCATACTTCCCAAAGTGCACTACATATTAAATGCAATCCCTATTTTTTTTAAAAAAAAAAAACCTCAGTGGCAATTTTTTAATAAATAGAAGAAAAAGGATACTAAAATTTATATGGAGTCACAACCCTGAATATCTAAAACCGTCTTGAGAAAGAAGAATAAAGCTAAAAGCCTCATACTTTCTGATTTTGAAATGTATTAAAAAGTTACTGTAATTAAAACATTATAATCTTGATATTAAGATAGATATACATAGCCGGGCTTGGTGGCTCAGCCTGTAATCCCGCGCCTTTGGGAGGCTGAGGTGAGTGGATTGCCTGAGCCCGCGGGTTCGAGACCCGCCTGGGCAAGCAAGACCTCATCTCTACAATAAAATCAAAAAATCAGCCGGGCGTGGTAGCGCGCGCCTGTAGTTCCGGCTACTCGGAAGGCTGAGGCGGAAGGATCGCCGGAGTCCAGCAGGTCGAGGCTGCGATGGCCGGGAGCGGCCAATGCACTCCAGTCTGGGCGACAGAGTGAGACTCCAACTCAAAAAAAAAAAAAAAACCCCTTTGTCAGGCCAGCTGTTTATTTTCTTCTAGAAGCAATTACAATTACTTGTTTGCTTGCCAAGTTTTTAACTTTGTATGAGGCCTTATAAAGTAGGTAGGTGAAGGGCAGACTTATTAAAGAAACATTGTGGAATTAGTATAAGCCCTGCTATGTATCAAGTGTTATTCAAGGCTTTGCAGGTGGAGCTACAAAGATGAATGAGAATCGTTCCCTGCCTTTAAGAAACATGCTGTTGCAAGATAGACTTCAATCTTATGATATGTTCATCATCTCTGAAACACATAGACTGTAAGGTAGTAAGTAACTAATAAATTTCTAGAGTAAATAGTCAATTACCTGGCAAAGAATGAGACAGAAGCAGGACTTCTGAAATGATAGAGCAATAATAAAATTGGCAAAACTGTCAAAAACAACCACTTAAGGACTGGAAATCAACCAAAAGCAAGTGTATTAAAGTGTATTATCAAGAAAAACTAATGAAACTCTGGTAAGAACAATGGTAGTCTGTGACATTTCAGTCTAAGGCTTCTCTCCAATTAATTCTAATAATTTGGTTGCTCTTTTGGGTTTCCTTCCTTCCTTCTTTTCTTATTTTGAGTCAGGGTCTCACTCTGTCACCCAAGCTAGAGTGCAGTGGCATGATCTCAGCTCACCACAGCCTCGACCTCCTGGGCTCAGGTGATCCTTCCACCTCAGCATCCCCAAGTAGCTGAAACTGAGGCACGCACCATCACGCCCTGCTAATTTTTTTATTTTTATTTTTGTAGAGACAAGGTCTTGCTATATTGCCTCAAACTCCTGGGCTCAAGCAATCCTTCCACTTCGGTCTGCCAAAGTACTGAGATTACAGGCATGAACCACCGCACCTGGCCTTTTTTTAGTTTTCTAGATGGTAATAATATCTTCTGCAAATAATAACAGTTTTCCTTTCTGATTTTATGCTCTTCTTTTTCTTGTCTTATTCCACTAGCTAGAACCTCCAGTACAATGTTAAATAATAGTGGTCATAGTAGGCATCCCTGTTTTAAAGGAAATGCTTTTAATATTTTCTCATCATTAATAGAATGATGTTAACTGTAAGGTATTTTTTTATGTTACCCTTTTCAAGTTAAAGATATTTCTTTCTACTCCTTTTTTACTAAGTTTGTATGTTCAGTTTCGTCAAATGCTTTTTCTTCATTTATTGATGATCATGGGATTTTTCTCCATTCATTTGTTCATGCAACGAATGATACAGGGTTTTCTAATACAAAACTTGTTTACATTCCTGGCATAAACCCAACATGATCATGATTTTTTTTCTTGTTTCTGTCCTTTGAATTTGTTTGCTAGTTTTTTTAGTATTTTTTCATCTGTTTTCAAGTGGTGAAAAGTAATGGTGCTCTTTCAAGATTGTCATAGAATCCACTAGCTGTGTATGTGTGTTTGTGCATGCATGTGTGTGCACGCGTGTGTGTACACTCACCCACGGGCCTCTGTGACTTTCACAGCTAATAGGACCAAGGACTTCTGGACCTCCCTCTGCCTAGAATGGGCCTGGAGTCTGCCGTACTGGTCCTTGTGCCCAAACTCCCCCTTGCGTATGCTGGAGGAGCCCAGGACTGGCCCCTGACCCCACAGCTGCAGCCACTCACTTTTGTGCTCTCCATCTTCCAGGTGCCCTTCTCCAACTGCAGCCGGGACTGCCTGGCAGGGACCCGGAAAGGGATCATTGAGGGGGAGCCCACCTGCTGCTTTGAGTGTGTGGAGTGTCCTGATGGGGAGTACAGCGATGAGACAGGTAAAGGAACAGCACCTCTTGGGCACTGTGTAGGGACATGAGGTCAGTGAAACCCATGGAAGGGGTAGGCCGAGATGGTGCTTAGCACAATTTCTCATTTAACAAGGTACGCCTGAGCATTGCACAATGTTGGGTACAGAGGGGGAATAGTAAAGGAGTGTAAGATGTTGTTTTGATACCATAAACGTGAACAAACATGCCTGTTACACATCTTTCTCTTACTTTAATACTGCTCTCCAATATCGTTTTCCTCTTCTTAGAGCCCTGAGTGCACAAAGTTCTGTCTGCTCCAAGCTCTAGAGTTAACAGGCCGTGCATGGTAGATTACCTGCTGGGTTCCTGGCACTTAATTTGCTGTCTTATGTTTCTCCTGTGCCTCAAGTGATTTTAAAGTGGGAATAATAATTAAACCTATCTTATATAATTTTGAGAATTAAACAAATTGGTAACATACATAATAAGTTCCAGATAAATGTTTGTTAAATAAAACTTTGAGGCTGGCTGTGATGGCTCACACTTGTAACCCCAGCACTTTGGGAGGCCAAGGCAGGAGAATCACTTGAGGCCAGGAGTTCAAGATCAGCCTAAGCAACAGTGAGACCGCATCTCCACAAAAAACTTTTAAAAAGTAGCTGGGCATGATGGCTCACGCCTATAGTCCCAGGTACTCAGGAGGCTGAGGCTAGAGGATCGCTTGAGCCTGTAAGGTCAAGGCTGCAGTAAGCTATGATCATGCCACTGCACTCCAGCTAGGGCAACAGAGTGAGACTCTATCTCTGGGAAAAAAAAAATTTTGACATATCAGAAGTGCTCTATAAATATTAATTATAATCGTTATGATTATCTCATTTTATCCTCAGTAATAATGGGGTTATTTCCATTTCCATTTTACAAATGAGGAGACCGAGGCTCAGAGAGGTTTTTAGGAGCCTGACCAAAGTTCCACAGCTAGGTAAATAGTGTGGCCAGGATCCCATCCAGATCTCTGCAAAACCCATGCTCCTTTCACTGCCCAAAACTGCACACTGCCTGGGACACAGCAGAGACGTAATAAACATTTGTTGGTTGACTGAGTCTGCAGCCTCCCTCACTGAAAAGCTGTGCGTGTGGAGTGCAGGAAGTACACGTCATACACACAGAATCGTGATCTAAAAGGAAGTCTGCTCTGGCATGTCTACAGAGCCCACCCATGTATCCAAAATAAATCAGGCTCCATATGAGACGATAGATCTGTCAATTTGCTTCACTGTAGTAACCATTTCACTGTCCATATGTATCCTCCAACACCATGTCGTAAACCTCCAATATACACAGTCAATCTTAAATAAATAAATAAAGCAGGATGAGCATGAATCACTCTCTGAAGAGTTGATAGACCATGCTAGACCTCTAGTGTGCCGGGCAACCAACTGTCCAGTCGGGTTGCTGATTCCCCACTGTAACCCATCAGCAGGCGGTGTTAAAAGAGACAAGTGTCCCCACCCACATGCAAAGGAAAAACAGACAAACAATAGAACCATCAAAGGCACATGAGGGCCAGGCGCCGTGGCTCAAGCCCATAGGCCAGGGTGAGGGGATTGCCTGATCCCATGGATTTGAGCCCAGCCTGGGCAACTTGGTGAGACCTCATCTCTACAATAAATCAAAAAATTAGCGGGGAATAGTAGCCCGCGCCTATAGTTCCAGCTACTTGGAAGGCTGAGGCAGAAGGATCGCCTGAGCCCAGCAGGTCGAGGCTGGGGTGGCTGTGAGTGTGCCACTGCACTCCAGCCTGGGCGACGGAGTGAGACTTCAACTCAAAAAAAAAAAAAAAACCCACCAGACCCCCGATCTTGCAAGACCCTCGTTAAAGTATCCCTTCTGCTGCACTCCAAAAAAAAAAAAAAAGTACATGAAATCAAACATGTCAGGGTTCAAAATATTTTTGCAGTGAAAAAGCCCCTATTTTATTTATCAACGATGAAAATCGTAAAGCAATCGCCTCCAAGAACCCCCACCACCCACCACCCACCCGCATGCTCATCAACTTGGCTCTGTGTTACACAGCAACTAACCCTTCGCTGGGACGTTTTGCAGATGCAAGCGCCTGTGACAAGTGCCCAGATGACTTCTGGTCCAATGAGAACCACACTTCCTGCATCGCCAAGGAGATCGAGTTTCTGGCGTGGACCGAGCCCTTTGGGATCGCACTCACGCTCTTCGCGGTGCTGGGCATCTTCCTGACGGCCTTCGTGCTGGGCGTGTTCATCAAGTTCCGCAACACGCCCATCGTCAAGGCCACCAACCGAGAGCTCTCCTACCTGCTGCTCTTCTCCCTGCTCTGCTGCTTCTCCAGCTCCCTGTTCTTCATCGGCGAGCCCCAGGACTGGACGTGCCGCCTGCGCCAGCCGGCCTTCGGCATCAGCTTCGTGCTCTGCATCTCGTGCATCCTGGTGAAGACCAACCGCGTCCTGCTGGTGTTCGAGGCCAAGATCCCCACCAGCTTCCACCGCAAGTGGTGGGGGCTCAACCTGCAGTTCCTGCTGGTCTTCCTCTGCACCTTCGTGCAGATCGTCATCTGCGTCATCTGGCTCCACACGGCGCCCCCCTCCAGCTACCGCAACCACGAGCTGGAGGACGAGGTCATCTTCATCACGTGCCACGAGGGGTCGCTCATGGCGCTGGGCTTCCTGATCGGCTACACCTGCCTGCTGGCCGCCGTCTGCTTCTTCTTCGCCTTCAAGTCCCGGAAGCTGCCGGAGAACTTCAACGAGGCCAAGTTCATCACCTTCAGCATGCTCATCTTCTTCATCGTCTGGATCTCCTTCATCCCGGCCTACGCCAGCACCTACGGCAAGTTCGTGTCCGCCGTGGAGGTGATCGCCATCCTGGCGGCCAGCTTCGGCCTGCTGGCCTGCATCTTCTTCAACAAGATCTACATCATCCTCTTCAAGCCGTCCCGCAACACCATCGAGGAGGTGCGCTGCAGCACCGCCGCGCACGCCTTCAAGGTGGCCGCCCGGGCCACGCTGCGCCGCAGCAACGTCTCCCGCAAGCGGTCCAGCAGCCTCGGGGGCTCCACGGGCTCCACGCCCCCCTCCTCCCTCAGCAGCAAGAGCCACGGCGAGGACCCGTTCCCGCAGCCCGAGGGCCGCAAGCAGCCGCAGCGGCAGCCCCTGGCCTTGACCCCGCAGGAGCAGCAGCGGCAGCCCCTGGCCCCGCAGCCAGCGCCGCAGCAGTCGCAGCCGCAGCCCAGATGCAAGCAGAAGGTCATCTTCGGCAGTGGCACGGTCACCTTCTCGCTGAGCTTTGACGAGCCGCAGAAGAACGCCACGGCCCACCGGAATGCCACGCACCAGAATTCCCTGGAGGCCCAGAGAAGCAGCGATACCCTGACCAGACACCAGGCGTTGCTCCCACTGCAGTGCGGGGAGATAGACTCAGAACTGACCATCCAGGACCCGGGCCTGCAAGGGCCTGTGGGTGGGGACCACCAGCCAGAGATGGAGGACCCTGAAGAGATGTCCCCGGCACGTGTGGTGTCCAACTCACGGAGCTTTGTCATCAGCGGCGGAGGCAGCACCGTCACAGAAAACATACTGCATTCGTAAAACAGAAGGGGAAGGCTGGTCTAGGGAGACTCCAGTGAGATTTCTTGGGATCCCAGGGATGAGGAATCGCCCCAAGCTCCTTTCCTCTGAGGAAGGAGGGATCATAGACACATCAAATGCCCCCGCACTTAGGTACACTATTTTAAATGACAGTGAGTTGACTAGAGTTCCCTTTAAATTTAAAAAAAGGAAGAAGAAGAGCCGTGTGTTTCTGGGGTTGCATTTGTCAAAGCATTGAGATCACCGCAGTCAGGTTCACTGTTCATCCACATCCAATGTGTCCAGCAGTTCAGAGATGAAACCATGGCTTTAAACCATGGCTTTAAGCTACCCACCGACTCCCTCCTATTAAAAAAAAAAA
>CAUYQG010163570.1:0-24363 GCA_963574415.1 Tarsius wallacei
GCGAGACCTCGTCTCTACAATAAATCAAAAAATGAGCCGGGCCTGGTAGCACGCGCCTGCAGTTCCGGCTTTTTAGAAGGCAGAGGTGGAAGGATCGCCGGAGCCCAGCAGGTCAATGCTGGGGTGGCCGTGAGCGTGCCAATGCACTCCAGCCTGGGTGATGGAGTGAGACTCCAACTCAAATACGTAAATAAATAAATAAAATAAAACCTAAAAAAAAAAAATCCTAGATACGTTCATGGTCTTGTGTCTGGATTGATGAACAACTGTCAGGTTTAACTAGGGACGCACGTGGGTTCTGGAAAAATCCTTGCTCAAGGACGATGCGAGACATGGAGTTTGCTCCTCGGACAGGAGACATTTAGCTACTCCGACAAAAGAATTGAATTACTTTTTATTTAAACTCCCTTCCAGTTTACATTCCTTTTATTTTATTATAAACATTGAGTGAGGCGCTAAATTCTGCTTCGTTGGATGTCTACAGGACTGTCAAAAGTCACCAACTTGAAGAAAATTTGAGCTCATGACCCCTTAGAGTTCATGTAGGTCAGCTATACAAATTTCACAAAATTACAGACAGGGGGCCTCCCGGGACTGAGCGCCGGAGCACAGAAGGAAATCAGACAGCCTTATGAAGGAACCTAGTCTCCCACAGCTAGGTTCTAAACTTCGTGAACGTTTTCTTCGAGCTTCGATCCAGGACTACAACTCCCAGCATGCCAAGCACAAGGCCATAGTTTATTGGCGAACCCGCCTGGGTCTCTTTTGTTGCGGCAGCTATTCTAGCCAATGGAAAGAAAGAATGGGTCCCAGAAGCCAATCCTGGAGAAGTAGGGCGGATCCCTTTCGGGTTCCGGCTCCGGCTCCTTCCCGGGCCGACAGAGGCGGCGCTGTCCCTGACCGAGCGGCGGGAGAGAGGTGGGTCTGGGTTGGGCCTGAGGTCCTGGGGGGAGGCGGACACGACTTCGTGGGGATCTCTGAGCACGGCCCCTTCCCTTTCACCGAGGAGTTGGAGACTGTTGCTCTGCTGTCCACTGGGAAGCAAAGGGGCCCTGTGGTCCCCCTGCCCCGACCCCTTGGCCCCGTCCCCCGGCCCGCGCGGCGGGGCTACTGTCCCCACCCCTACCCTCTGGCTCTTCTGTTGGCTTTTGAGTACTCCAGCCCTCCTGCCAATGACCATATGTTTGGGATCAGCCCCACCTCCTCACCCACTCCTCCGGCCCCAAGCCCACCGGCATCTCTGAACCCGCTCTTGTCCTCCAGAACGCTGTACCCTTGGCCTCCGCTATTGGCTTCTCCCTGCCCTGCAACACACAACCCAGCCTCTTGGTTTCCGTTGCTCTGACTCCTCTGATGGCAGCTTTTGCCCCTTCTCTCCTGACCATCTGCTGGAACCCTCTGGCTCCTTTGGTCCTTCTCTATCCCGTTAGTCATCTAACTCCCCTGTACAATTCCCCGTTCTGCAACACCTTGTCCTTGGGCTCCTCTCTCCCTTTTCCTCCCCTAGCCCTTGTCTTGGCCCCAAAGACCCAGAACTTTGGCCCTTCAGACCATATTCCAGCTTGACTTCTTTCCCTGTAAACCAGGCCCTTCGCCTTGGTCATCTGTGATCAGTAGCCCCATCTTCTTGGCTTTTGCTTAGACCTGACCCTTCTCCACTGCCTCAGTCCCTTCCACCCTTCTCCCTGTGCTGCTGAGCCGCTAGGCAAGCCCGATATCTCTGGAATATGATAAAGTGCCTCTGTATTTTAACTGTACTATCTTCTCAGTAGGTAGTGGGCCCCCTGTCTCTGCAAGTCTTACCCATCCTGCAAGACCTAGCTCAAATACGACCTCTTCCATGAAGCGGCTCATCTCTGATCTTGTCAGGAAGATATGCCTGTCATCTGAACTCCGTGGCACTGTTTTTATTTCTTTCCTTCCATTCCTTCTTTTTTCCCTTCAATGCTAGTGTATTGATTCAAAGCACTGGTTTTGGAGTGGTGAACATACTCCCCAGTTGTGACATTTACTAGCTGTGTGCCCTTGGGCAAGCTACTTGATGTCCCTAAGCCTCAGTTGTCTCATCACTAAAATACGGATGAAATGAAGTGCAAGGAGATGAATCCCAAATGGTGCTTAGTCCAGGTGCTAGCACTTGGTATGAGCTTAAAAAAACATTAACTATTATTGGTTTCTGTGTAATGTGTCAGGTGCTGTGCCACACACTGAGGAATGAGTATAAAGGTGACTAAGGCGCAGTCCCTGCCCCAGTTCCCCAGAACTTAACCTTCTGCACTGTATGTTTCTGGAGTTCATGGTCTTTTTCACTATGTTGTATCATAAACTGTTTAAGGATGGTGATCATAATGCTACATCATTTTTCTCTTATACCGACTCAGCATTCAGTCCCGGATAGAGCTAAAGCTTGGTAAATTACGGAATAGCAATTTTGGAAGCGAGTGGGGGCCTTGTAACTCCTTGCATAGAGAGAGATACTGGAGCCCTAGGTGGGGTGGGCAGGGCTGGGAGGAAGGGTGGAGTGAAAGATCACATCCGTTCACTCATTCATTCAAAACACTTTTGAGCACCCAGCCTTGTGCTGCAAAAGATTACTAAAATGACCCAGTCCCTTTTCTAAAGTTGCTTATAAGCCACTTGTGGAAACAGACATGTAAGCAGGTAATTGCAAGTCATTATAAAAGCAAGCACAAGACTCTGGGTGCAAAAAGGAGAAAGTGGGAGGAATAAGGAGATTGCTGAGCAACAGTGGGTGGGAATAGACACAAGTAAGCATGAAATGGGTTCTGGAGACAGGTCTGGCCTTCCTTCATTCAACTCACTCAACAAATACTTATTAAGGATCTACCTGCCACTGCTCTAGGAATTTGGGTTGCATTAGTGAATGAAACAAAATGAAGATTCCAGCCCTCAAGGAACTTATGTTTTAGTAGGAGGAAACTGACAATAAATAATAGACATAAATAAATGTCAGGTGAGATGTAGTTTGGGGCTGGGGGTCTGGGAGTGTGGGAGGGGTTGTAATTTTTAAAAGGATGGTCAGGGAACAGGGAGTCGAGTATCAAGGAATAAATAGTTCCTGAGCATTAGAGTTTCTGCTATTTACCTGCATTTTTGAAAGTGAAGCAAGCTTATTATTTTCATATTGTTCATCTAAATTTTTCAAGAATCACTAACTTGATTAGTAAACGATAGCTCACCTCTTGTTTTAAACGAAGTTTTATTGAAACACAGCCACATTACTTCCTTCACATCTTGTCTATGGCTGCTTTCATAATACAGTAGCAGAGTTGAATAGTTACAGTAGAAATCCTATCGCCTTAAATATTTACTAAATAATTATTATTGGCCATTTACGGGAAATGTTGGCCAACCTCTGCTCCTTAAAGAGTTGAAGTTCTGTCTCTATTTCACATTTAGAAGATTATATGCAGTCTTATACTGTTTTTTAATTAAAACATTTTTTTCTTTCCTAACAAAATCATTTAAAGGATCTTTTGCATTTTTATATTCTTCACAGGACTAGGATATAGTGTCTTCAACAGTTGTAATAACAAACGTCATTTGCTGAAAGACAGCACATGTCACACACTCTACTAAGTATTATAGGCATTTCCTCTAATACAGAGTCCTGCAGTGTAGTGTAGGTAGGCATCACCATCTTAGTGATGAGGGAGTCGAGGTTCAGAGCGGTGGAATAATTTGCAGAGTAATAAAGATACTGTGTGTCACCATTGTAATCCAACACTAAATGTAGTCAGCGCCCCTTCCTTTACTCTATGTTGCTTTTTCCCAGAAGTACTTGCTGACCTGAAGGAATTATTGGTTTTTCATTTTTTTCTCATCAGTGTCCTATCATAGTTTGTGCTTCCCTCCTTTATCTGTTTTTTATGTTACTCTGGACAGCATTTCCACCAATTCATTCTGCCTTTTGAAATGTCACAATTCTTCAAGGCCCAGAGGAAATGCTACACTCTCGTCTAAATCAGAAGTACTTTTCTCTTTCCCTCCTTCCCTGTCCTTGGCTGTAGAAACCCTGAGGAGTCTATGCATTTAGCAAATATTTACTGATGTTTGCATAAATCAGACCCTGTGCTGGCCACTGTACGTGTTTAGTGTTGGGGGTGGGGAAAGTGTGGTTTGTGTACCTATGTCTGTATCTTTATCTGTATTTGGTATATGAGTGTATGACTGTGTATAGCGTGAGTGTATGGCTGTATGTGTGGTGTTTGTGTGGTATGCATGTGTGTGGCATGAGAGTGTGGTTGAGCATGCTTGTGGTGTGTAAGACTGTGTGTTGTGAAAATGTGGCTGTTCGTGTGACTGCTTGCATGCGTGTATGTGGTGTTTAAGAGTGTGGTGGAAGTCAGGCTCAGTGGCTCAGCCTGTAATCCTGCGCTTTGGGAGGCTGAGGTGAGTGGATTGCCTGAGCCTGCAGATTTGAGACCCGCCTGGGCAACTTGGCGAGACCTTATCTCTACAATAAATCAAAAATCAGCCGAGCGTGGTAGCTCGCGCCTGTAGTTCCAGCTCCTTGGAAGGCTGAGGCGGAAGGATCACTGGAGCCCAGCAGGACGAGACTGCAGTGGCTGGCAGCGGCCACTGCACTCCAGTCTGGGTGACAGAGTGAGACTCCAACTCAAAAAAAAAAAAAAAGAGTGTGGTGGAAGTGGGCACCACCAGTCAGACCAGACCCTGCAGCAGGTCTTGGAGTCCCCAGATATTAATGCTTTAGTTGCTAGATTATGGTGTGTTCTGGGGAGGGGTGGCATGGCAGAAATCTTAAGTCAAGCTGGACATTGTAAACAACTAGGAGGACCTCAGGAATTTTTTGAAAGCAGGCAAATAGATGGAGGCTTTTAAGGAAGGTTTTTCAAAAAAGATTGTATATAAAGGGGTTTCAGTTAACTTATAGTTAGGCAGAAAAATTAAACTCATCCTAGAATGGAAGCTCCTTTACTCTCACACACATTGTAGTCTACATTGTCATTGTTTAGTAGTATTAGGAAAAGTGACATTTTTCAGATTGCACAAATATTATCTGGTGGTGGTAGAAAAAGCTGGTAGCTTTAAATATCTGTGAAAGGTTGTCGCTTAAAAGTTAATAAGTAGCCTGGGTATGGCAAGTCAAGCCTGTAATCCCAGAGCTTTGGGAGGCTTGGGTGGGAGGATTACTTGAACCCAAGAATTCGAGGCTGCAGTGAGCTGTGATGGGTTGCCCTCCAGCCTGGGTGATAGAGCAAGACCCTGTCTAAAAAAAAAAAAAAAGAAAGAAAATGAAAAAAAGTTAGAAGTAAGTGTTCTATCCTCCAAGTATTCCAGTTGATTGAGGTTATTTCTGATGGATGGTTCCATCTTCAGGGAAGATGTGCACCCTTTCAGACAGAACAAGATTCCCTGTGGTCTAGTCCAACCCGAGGAATAAAGGTATTGGCCATTTGTGTTCCTCTTCAGGGTTCAGAGATGGGCAGTGAGAAGGAGCAGAGTCCAGAACCACACCTGCCTGAGGAAGGGGAAGGGGGCAGACCTTGGAGAGTGGATGCCTCAGAGGGTTCTCCGATCCCACCTGGGGAGGAGCATGGGCAGGAGAGCCTGTCAGAGGGGCCACAAGAAACCCATCCAAAAAAACCATGGCAGAAGGTCACTGCCCCTACTGGAGAGCCAGGGGACCTCCTTGCTCATCCAAGGTCCGAGGCAGACGAGAAGCCCTTCATATGTGCCCAATGTGGCAAAACCTTCAATAATACCTCCAACCTGCGAACACATCAACGGATTCACACCGGCGAAAAGCCTTACAAGTGTTCTGAATGTGGCAAGAGCTTCTCAAGAAGCTCCAACCGCATCCGGCACGAGCGAATCCACCTGGAAGAGAAGCACTACAAGTGTCCCAAGTGTCAGGAGAGCTTTCGGCGGCGCTCGGACCTTACCACGCACCAGCAAGATCACCTAGGCAAGCGGCCATACCACTGTGACATCTGTGGCAAGAGCTTCAGCCAGAGTGCCACACTGGCTGTGCATCACCGGACCCACCTAGAGCCAGCGCCCTACATCTGCTGTGAGTGTGGGAAGAGCTTTAGCAACAGCTCCAGCTTTGGTGTGCACCATCGCACCCACACAGGCGAGCGACCTTATGAGTGCACCGAGTGTGGGCGGACCTTCAGCGATATCTCCAACTTTGGAGCACACCAGAGGACCCATAGAGGGGAGAAGCCCTACCGGTGCACTCTGTGTGGGAAACACTTCTCCCGGAGCTCGAATCTCATCCGCCACCAGAAAACACACTTGGGTGAGCAGGCTGGGAAAGATTCCAGCTGAAGGAAAGCCCCATTTAGAGAGGGAAAGAACAAGAGATGCCAGCCTAGTGGAGAGAGATCTTTAGGATCTGCTGCTGCCACCTTGACCTCAAGCCCTTCATCCCATTTTGGAGAATGACTTCCTATTGCCTCTGAAGCAGGATCTCCAGGAAGTCCCTAGAAGGGACTCTGAATAAAAATCCTTGCCTCTTTCCAGGCCAGTATCTTGCCTTGGAAAGTCAGAGGATCCAATCTTAGTTTCACCTCCTTGGGGTGAAAGAGAAATAGGGTAGGCTCGGAGCATGCTCAAACCATTAGGGCAGCTGTCCCCTGACCTTTGAGGAAGTACCTGTGAGATGGGCATCACTGTCTGAAGGTTCTCCAGATGGTCTGTGAATTGCTTAGGGCACACTGCGGTGGCCTGTTAGTTCCCACCTCTTGTGCCCTAACTTTGCTTCTAGGTCTCTGGGCGAGGAGGAGTGACCTTCCCAATGGAAGGGGCCTTCTTGATCTGGAGAAGAGATCTGAGGCTCTGCCTTAGGAATGAAAGGGAAGCCCTCAGGGAGCCATGATTTAGGGACCTTCATACTCTCCTATGTTTGTTACTTGTTATCCCTACCCAACCTGCGTTTGTTCTTCCAAGAGTGATTAGCAGTAAAATCCTTCATTGAAAAGGACCTGTGTACTTATTTGGGGGATTGGGAAGCTGGGGAGATTGTTCCACCAAAGCCACTCTGAAGAGAGTTGAATTCTAAGAAAGACAGGTGGGCAGCTGCTCTGGAAAGCAAAGGAAAGCAGACTGGAATCTGGGGCTTTTAAAGAGAAGAGGGAAAGGAAAGGAACTAACATTAATTGGGAATCCACTACATGCTATTGATTTTGTTAGTCATGTTTACATTCTTTATCTCATTTAGTTGTCACAGCAACCCTCAAGAGAATAAGTCAGGAAATGGAGGTGAGGAAAGGTGAAGTCACACAGCAGGTACGTGGTAGAGCCTCCCTGACTCCCAGCTCATGCTGTTTTTGCTACATTCACCTTGTTTAGTGACTCCTCCTTCAGAAGCCACTTAGGAGACTGGCCTAAAGGTGGGAGCCAGTGTGCCCTCTTAATGTGGCCTTGGTCCATTCGCTCAGTGGGAAGTCAATATCAAGCATGAGGACCTTTTCAACTTTAGATTGTTGATTGAGCACCTGTTCTGTGCCTAGGAAAAATTGCAGTGGCAGGGAGTGTGGGGTGAGGGATGGAATAAGATGAGAGAAATCTGAAGGCCCATGATGAATATCTTTGCTCTCAGTAGCAATAGTTTAGTCTTCAAGGCTGGGACAGCTTGGCAGGGATCTTGTCTGGTTTCCTATCCTCCTAGTTTAGGCCTGCCTCCACACGGCAGACTTCAGGGTTTTCTATGTGGAAGTTTGGTGTTCACTCAGCTTTCCTCTAACAAATATAAAAGACCCTTTTCTACCTTTCATCAATCTGGGGCCCTGCTCTGCTAGAGTGAGAGACCCTCTTCATTTGTAGCCAGTTGGCAGAATGTGATTCTGGCACCACGCTTAGAACTGACACCACAGATGGGGACCCTGCTGCCTGCCAGTAAGGGATGTGCTATGAACTTTATAGTCATTATCGTGCTGGATTCTCAAAAAACAACACTGTGAAGTAAGAATTATCTGCATTTGTCATATGTGGAAACAGGTTGACATAGAAAGTGACTTGCCCAAGATTACAGAGCAAGTAAGTGGCAGAATTAGGAATGGAACCTACTTCTGCCCATATCCAAAGCCTGTATTTTTTCCAACTGTAAAAGATTTCTCAAATGATTCCCTACGTTTGTAGAGCACCTTACCGTTAACAAAGCACTTTTATTTTATACACGTTTTTCTGTTCTTTGATAATTTGAACACAAAGTATTTTAAACAGTTACCTAAACTTGCACATTGAATTGGCACACACCCTAATAATAAGTCACCATCTTTCAAACACCACTGAGTGCCAGTTATTGTACATCTTTTATCTCTGAAGTTCATACTATCCCATTTTCAAGATAAAATTCTGTAAAGTTAAATGACCTGGCCCATTGGGAGAGCTGAGATTTAAATCAGGTGTGTCTGATCCCAACGCCAAGCTCTTCATTATACTCACTACCAAGCTAGACCTACTGGTTTCCTTTCAGTCTGGGAAGCTTGGTATGACTGTCTTTCCAGACCTGGAGCCCTCACTGACAACTGCTGTGACTTTTTGTGAGCTTCTGCTGCCAGTCAGGCTCAGGAACAATGTACTAGGTCCCAACTTTGATCTTGGAGAGTGACTTCCCAGCCAATATAATTTGCCCTTTCTTGACCCTAACTCAGGCTAGGAGTTTTGTGTTGGTTCATGCTTTTGAGTCCTGACTAGTCCATTTATTTGTTCTCAGACTTCCTTTACTTTTTTCTTCATTCTCTTTTTTCTTTCCCTTCCTTTCTACCTTACTCTCTCCATCCTTTCCATCTCTTCCCTTCCTTTCCCTCCTTTCCTCCTTTCCTCTTGTCCTTTCTCTTTCTAGTAACTAGAAATACTGAATTTGAAGACAACGTGGCCCCTGTGTTTTCTTGTGCAGGAGGTTGCCACACAAACCCAGAGTTGCAATGCAGGATAGTAGGTGTCACTACAGGTATACCTACAGTGCTGTAGAAGCCTAGGGGAGGGCCTTAACCTGGCCTGTACCAGACACTGGGGCTCAGGAACAAATGAGACAATCCTTGCTGCAAGGAACACAAGAAGAGACGTTACTCTGAACAAAGTGCTTAGGCACCACAGGTGGGAATGGCTAACTCTTCAGAGGGCAGAAGAGGATAACTGAATTTGATCTGAGGGAGTAGGTGTTTATTAGGCAGAGAGAAGATGAAGATTATTTCAGATGGAAAGGAAGGCTTAGTGTTTTAGGAAGTAGTGAAGTGTTTGATATAAAGTGTGTTGTGTGAGGAGGTGAGGAGGCTGGTAAGGTAGACAGGGACCAGATTATAAAGGATGCTGGATGCCAAGCTAAGAAGTCTGGACTGTAGATAATAGGAAATTTTAAAGCAGAAAAATGACATGATCACATTTTATTCTTAAAGACAATGGGCTAGTGTGGAGGCTGAACTAAAGGGGACAAGTGATTTGGGAACATGTTCTATTTGTAAGCCAGGTACCAGAGCCTTGCCAGTTCCACAGCATGGAAAAGTCCAAAACTTCCACAAAATTTCTGCAGATTCCTGGGATTTATGACCTCATGTTCTCTTGCTTGTGGTTCTTGTGGACTCTACAAGCCTTCTCTGTTTTGTCCCCATTATGCTTGTCACAGAACTCAGCTCCTTCATCAGCTTCCCCAGGAAATTCTGTCACACCAAGTATTTTGTAAGTTTAGAATCCTTCTAGAGATTGCGAGTCTTAGGGAGGAGTTATATCAGGGCATGTCACTAACTTCCTGTCCTTCTCCCATCTCTGCCCTTCTTCCTTCTCCCTAGATTGCCATGACATGACTGTGGTGCCTCTTACTATAGATGGTGTCTTACCATCACCATAGATCATTTTTTTCTATACATTTTAACATCTCCAAAATTGAAATGTGTTTTACAAATGATGGTGTTGTAGATTAAATTAAATATCATACAAGAAAGAAATGAGGTGGTGATGTCAGCAAGATGGTGGAATAGAAAATCTCAGCTTCTGTTCCTCCGCAGAGACACCAACTTAACCACAATATACAGACTAAATAAAATACCTTTATGAGAACTCTAGAAACCAATTAAGTTTTAGTGCCCTAGGCAAGCATGAAGCCAAGAAGAACCACATTGAAACAGGTAGGGAAATAGTTTCACTTTATCCATGACTGGCCCTTCCCCAAACTGGCACAGTTCAGCTTGGGTCACAGATTCTATTTTGGGGAAAAAATAAAAGAGTGAAACATGCATCCACTGTTCTGGCTTTTTGGAAGGCTGCCCAAGGACTGGTTCCCCTCTTGCCTAACTTGGAATGCTAATGGTACTAGAATACCTTGGATGCCTGGGGTCATTGAAAACAAGGCAGGGTGGGGGATGGGAATGAGGGGAGGTACAGCTTGCTCTAACACCGGTGCCATATACAGAAGCCAGTACACTCAGCACAACTGGGAGAAGGCTCCCAACTTTTGACTTATCCCTTAGGAGGGAGAGAGAAGCGTAAAGCATGTGTCAATATTCAGTTTTTTTTTTTGAGAGTTGCCCAAGGTACTGGTATTCATTGCCTAATTCCAGGTTCTAATGGGGAGCCAACATAGTTTGCCTGGGGTGGGGGGGGCCCTGTACACAAAGTAGAGCAGGGAGACACTGCCGTAGTACCTGTAGAGAACTTGCAGTACCAAAGACAGACACTAGAGGGAGCAGGAGATTATGAGCACTTGAAAACAAAACAAAAACCGAAAAAACAAACAAACAAGGAAATCTCATTAATTGGGAAATTACAAGCACAAGCCCAAAGAAGTCACATACTCCCAAAAGGATTCACAGGCTCCCAGACTCTAGCTGGGCTGCTTATTAAAGGTCTTCCCTTGTATGAAACCAGTCTGTTAAAAATTAGACAAATGGGCTGAGTGGGGTGGCTCAAGCCTGTAATCCTAGCACTTTGGGAGACCGGGGTGAGAGGATAACCTGAGTCCAGGGGTTCGAGAACAGCCTGGGCAACTTGGTGAGACCTTGTTTCTACAATAAATCACATAAAAAACTAGCCGGACGTGGTGGCGTGCGTCTGTAGTTCCAGCTACTTGGAAGGCTGAGGCGGAAGGATCACCTGAGCCCAGCAGGTGAAGGCTGCGGTGGCTGTGACTGTGCCACTGCACTCCAGCCTGGGTGACAGAGTGAGACTCCGACTAAAAAAAAAAAAATTAGACAAATGATGTTTGAGTAAAACAACAATATCAACAGAGATAGAAATGAAAACCAACAATAAAAAAGAACCAAACAAATTCTGAAACTGAAGAATACAATAACTGAATTGAAAAAATTCACTAGAGGGGTTCAACAGCAGATGTAATCAAACAGAATAAATAATCAGGTAACTTGAAGACAGGTCATTTGAAATTATTAAGTCAGGCCAGACACAATGGCTCACACCTATAATCCCAACACTTTGGGAGGCCAAGATGAGAGGATTGCTTGAGCTTATGGGTTCAAGACCAGTCTGGGCAACTTGGCAAGACCTCATCTCTACCATAAATCAAAAAATTAGCCGGGTGTGGTGGCGCGTGTCTGTAGTTCCATCTACTTGGAAGGCTGAGGCGGAAGTATCACCTGAGCCCAGCAGGTTGAGGCTGCAGTGGGTGTGAGTGTGCCACTGCACTCCGGCCTGGGTGATAGAGTGAGACTCCAACTCAAAAAAAAAAAAAAAATTGAGTCAGAGGAACAAAAACAAAAAAGAATGAAGACAAGTGAAAAAATCCTTAGGGACTTATGGGACACCATCAAGTGAACCAATATACATATGGGAGTTCCAGAAGAAAAAGAGAAATTGAGTGGTTATATGAAGAAATAGTGGCCAAAAGCATTCAAATCTGGGGAAGGAAATGGATAGCCAAATTTAAGAAGCTCAACTCCAGCTAAGATGAACCAAAGAGGCACACGGTGAGAAACACAATCAAACTGTGAGCAAAGTCAAAGAGGAAAGTTTGAAACCAGCAAAAGGAGAGCAAATCATCTCATACAAAGGAGTACCATAAGATTATCAGTGAATTTCTCAGCTGAAACCTTACAGGCCAGAGGGGAGTATGATGACATATTTAAAGTGTCGAAAGAAAAAAAAATCCTGCCAAACAAGAATGCTATATTTAGCAAAACAATCCTTCAGAAACGAAGGAGAAATACTTTTCAAGATAAGCAAAAGCTGCAGGAATTCATTCCTATAACACTGCCTTACAAGAAAGGCTAAAGGAAATTCTCAAGTTGAAACAAAAGGATGCTAGACAGCAAAATACAAGCGGGGGAGGGGGGGGGCAAAAAAACCACAGAATTTATACAAAATTGTATATTTATTCTTACATGTTTAAACTTTAGTCACCTTCAAAGTACTCGCTGTTTGATGCAATACACTTATCGAGACTTTCTCACTGCTCAAAACAGTTTTTTCAACTTGTCAATTTTGATGCCTTTTAGTGCTTCTGCCACTTTTTGTTTCACCTCTTCCATATCAGCAAAATGTTTCCTTTTGAGGATTTTTTTTTCATTTGGAGAAACAAACAAACAAAAAAAGTCACTTGGAGTGAGATTGGGTGAAAATAGGGAAGGTGGGGCATGGGGGTCATGCCATTTTTGGTCAAAAATTGTTGAACACTCAGCACAGTGTGGGCAGGTACATTGTCATAGTGGAAGAACCAGTCACCTGTTTGTCACAACTTAGGATGTTTCTTCCACAAATTATGACACAGCCTTCTCAAAACTTCTAGATAAAAACTCACTCTGATTTGGAAGAACACATTCTGAGTGTACTGCAAGTGTATTACAAGAACACATTCTGAGTGTACTCCAAAAAGATAATTGGGTTTTTTTCAAGGGGGGGAAGATCACCCCTTGTAGAAGCACACAAAAATATACAACTTGCTGGTAAAGGTTAAATATATAGACAAATACAGAATACTGTAATATTATGAAGGTGGTATATAAATCATTTTTAATTCTAGCACATAATTTAAAAGAAAACCATTAAAAACTACAATTAAAACTACATTATTGTATACAAAATATAAAAAGATGTAATTTGTGGCATTGATAAGATGGGAGGAGAAGTTAAAGGGTAGAGTTTTTGTATATGATTGAAGTTGTTTTCAGCTTAAAATAGTTTGTTATTACAATAGATGTTTTATGTAAACCTCATGGTAACCATGAAGAAAATACCTATGGAAGATACACAGAAAAATGAGAAAAGAATGAAAGCAAGTCAATACACAAAATATCAATGAAACACAAAAGAAGTCAGCAAGAGAAGAACAGAGAGAAAATAACTACCAGACAAATAAAATGTCATTAAATCATTCCCAATCAATTATTACTTTAAATGGATTACTCTCCATGATCAAAAGACCTAAGGCCAGGCACAGTGGCTCACACCCGTAATCCCAGCATCTTGGGAGACTGAGGCTGGAGGATTGCTTGAGCCCAGGAGTTCAAGACCAGCCTAGGCAACATAGTGATACCTTGTCTCTGTTTAAAAAAAAATTTTTTCTGGGCATGGTGGTGTGTGCCTTTAGTTTCGGCTTCTTGGGAGGCTGAGGGGGAAGGATTGCTTGCATGCAGGAGGTCAAAACTGTGGTGAGCCATAATCATACCAATGCACTCCAGCCTGGATGACAGAGGGACACCCTAACAAAAAAAAAGCAAACAATCAAAACAAAATAAAAATTAGCATGGCTGAATGGATTTTAAAAAAGAATTCTGGCTTTCTGGTTCCACATGTAAGGAGCTTAGAAGTCACCACTCTGTCCTAAGGCAAGTAAAATTGGAACAAACTGAAAAATCAACAACTCTTTAGATCTATAAAATAAGTGAGGTAACAGCAAATTATTGCCCTTCAATTTAGAGAGAGAGGCAGATAGAACTACCACATACCATAACAGAAACCCCTGTGGGAACAAGTGCCAGGCTAGAAAAACATAAGTTGTAATTAATGAACTTCTGGAAACTGGATGTGGCTAAGTCTGCAAATTAAAAATTTTGGGGCACCCACCCATAACATCCCTCTGCATTCATCCAGAGGGCTGGCTGCAACATCCTGACACCAGTTGGAACCAGTGGTGTGGCTACTTCTGTGGCACCCAAGACCACTCAGCACCCTTCAGGGAACAGGTAGTTCAGCAGACCAGGGAGGCTGCCTTCAGGACATAGGGAACTTAAGTGCATGCTTCCAGCTTTAGAACTGCCTGCCTAGGGGCCATTGCCACTGACAGTAACTCTACTCCCAGCAGGAGAGGGGCTGCACACCACCCTGGGGCCCAAGAACCAGTCTACCAAGGGCCACTGTTTCTACCACCAGGATCTGTGTGCACTGCCCAGGGGCCCAAGGACAACACATCTGGAGCCACAACTGCCTCCTCCAGTACTTGCAAGCACTGCCTAGGGACCTGGGGGCTGGCATACCCTAGCTCTAACAAATACCACAACCTCCCAAACAACTGTAGCCTAAACCACTGAGGAACTTGCAGGTAACATTGATTATAGTGGAAGAAATTATACAGGAACTACCCTACTGTACCCACTCAGAACCAAAGGCAAAGCACCCTACACAACTGACACTATAGATACATTTATAGGAAAAAGTATTTCCCTACAAAAGCTACCTCCTAAAGTTGGAAGAAGCGACTGTTAAATCAGATGTGCAGATATCAATATAGGGACTTAAGAAACAAAAAAGCAAGAAAACATGGCACCTCCAAAGGAACACAGTAATGCTCCAGTATTAGACCCCAAAGAAAAGAAACTCTGTGAAATACCTAAAAAGTAATTCGAATAATGATCTTAAGGAAACTTGGTGAGATACAAGGGAATATTAATAGATAATACAAATAAATCAGAAAAATGATCTAAATGAGGAATTCAACAAAGAGATATGAAAAAGAACCAAGCAGAAGTCATGTAACTGAAGAATTTAATGAATGAAGTAAATACAATTGAGAGCTTTAACAATAGACTAGATCAAGCAGAAGAGAGAATTTTTGAACTTGAAAACATCTTTTGAAATAACCCAGTCAGACAAAAAAAAAAAAAAAAAAAAGAATGAAGAAAGCCTACATGACATATAGAACACTATTAAGAGAACAAATATTTGCATTTTGGGAATTTCAGGAGGAGAAGCAGTGGCAAAAGGCATAGAAAACCTATTTAATGAAATAATATCTGAAAATTTCCTAAGTCTTGGTAGAGAAATAGACATCCAGATATAGGAAGCTCAAAAGTCCTCAAACACATTCAACCCAAAAAACCTCTCTCTGAGGTACATTGACATCAAACTGCCAAAAGTTAAAGACAGCATCTAGTCATATATAAGAGAACCCATTAAACTAACAATCTAGCATTCTAAAAACAGCATCAAGTCATATATAAGAGAACCCATTAAACTAACAACAGATTTCTCATCATAAAGCTTACAGCCCAGGAGAGAATGGAATGATATATCAAAATGCTGAAAGGAAACAAAAACAGCAACAAAAAAAAATTCAGCAAAGAATGCTGTACCCACCAAAGGTATCAAAAGGAGAAAAAAAGTATTTCTTAGACAAACAAAAATTGAGAGAAATCATCCACACTAGATTAACCCTACAATAAATGGTTAAGGGAGTTCTACATCTGGAAGTGAAAGGTTGACACCTTGACATTATGAAGACACATAAAGGTATAAAATTCACTGGTAGAGCAGATACACAAATGAGAGAAAGGAATCATTATCACCATAGAAAACCACCAAATTGCAAAGATAATCAATAAAAGGGGATGAAAGGGCTGAGCAAAGTGGCTCATGCCTGTACTCCAAGCACTATGGGAGGCTAAGGCAGGATGATTGCTTAAGTCCAGAAGATTGAGGCTGAGGTGAGCCATAATAATGCCACTACACTCCAGCCTGGGTGACAGAATGAGACCCTAACTCAGAAAAGCAAAAACAAAAAAACAACAAAACAAAACAAAAAGGATATACAGAACACCAAAAAAACAATTACAAAATCATAGGAGTGAGTCCTCACCTATAAGTATCAGCCTTGAGTGTAAATGGCTTAAATTCCCCAACTAAAAGATATGAAATGACTGAATGGGTTAAAAAAATAAGACCCAACTACATGCTGTCAACAAGAAACTCATGTCACCTTTAAACATAATATAGACTGAAAATGAAGAGATAGAAAAAGATATTCCACAAAAATGGAAATGAAAAGCGTGCAAGAGTAGCTATACTTACATTAGACAAAATAGGTTTTAAGTCAAAAAACAAAGTATAAACAAGGTCATTATATAATGACATGGGATCAATTCAGCAAGACGTTAACACAATTGTGAATATATATGTACCTAACACCAGAACACCCAGCTCAAGTATTATTAGTGCTAAAGAGAGATAGACCCCAATACAATAATAGTTGGGGACTTCAATATTCCACTTTTAGCATGACAGATCATCTAGACAGAAAATCTGGGAAATATCAAAGTTAAACTTCAACATGGCCAGGCTCAGTGGCTCAGCCTGTAATCCCAGCACTTTGGGAGGCCAAGGCGAATGGATTGCCTGAGCCCACGGGTTTGATACCAGCTTGGGGAACTTGGCGAGACCTTGTCTCTACAATAAATCAAAAATTAGCTGGACGTGGTAGCACTTGCCTCTAGTTCCGGCTACTTGGAAAGCTGAGGCGGAAGGATCACTGGAGCCCAACAGGTCGACACTGGGATGGTTGTGAGTGTGCTACTCCACTCTAGCCTGGGTGTCGGAGTGAGATTCCAACTCAAAAAATAAAAATAAAAAAATAAACTGCAACATAGGACAAACAGACATTTACAGAACATTTCATCCAACAGCTGCAGAATACACATTCTCATCAGCACATGACACATTCTCCAAGACAGAGCATTTGTTAGGCCAAAAAAACAAGTCTCAACAAATTTATAAAAATCAAAACTATATCAAGAATCTTCTCAGACTCCAGTGGAGTAAAACTGGAAATCAATAGAGTTACTTTGGAAACTATAAAAATACATGAAAATTAAACAACATGCTCTTGAATGGCCATTGGGTCAACAAAGAAGAGGAAAATTAAAAAATTCTTAAAACAAATGAAAATAGAAACACAATATACCAAAACTTAGATGATATAACAAAATCAGTACTAAGCAATAGTATAGTAAAAATGCCACATTTAAAAAGTAGGAAGATATCAAATTTGAAAAAACCTGGTGATGCACCTCAATGAACTAGAAAAGCAAGAACAAGCCAAATCCAAAATTAGTAGATGGAGGTAAATTATAGAGATCAGAAGAGAACTAAACAAAATAGAGACCAAAAATATTACAAAACACCAATGAAATGAAAAATGGATTTTTAAAAAAAGATAAAATCAAGAAACTATAGACTAAGGGGGGAAAAAAAGACCCAGCTAAATAAAGTCAGAAATGAAAAAGAAGACATGACAACAAAAAGGAGACCACAGAAATACAAAGGATCATTAGAGACTATTATGCATAGCTATACACCAACTAATTTGAAAACATGAGGAAATGGATAAATTCCTGGACACATATAACCCACTAAGCATTATCACTACAGAAAACCACCAAATCGCAAAGATAAACAATTAAGAGAGGAAGAAAGGGCTGGGTGCAGTGGCTCATGCATGTAATCCCAGCATTTTGGAGATCAAGTCAGGACCAGAGAGAAATTGAACAGACCAATAACGAGTAACAAGATTGAATCAGTAATAAAAAGTCACCCAGTAAAGAAAAGTCCAGGACCAAATGGCTTAACTGCTGAATTCTGTCAAACTTTTAAAGAAGAACTAATGTCAATTCTTCTGAAATTATTCCAAAAAATTAAAGTGGAGAGAATTCTTCATAACTCATTCTGAGGCCAACATTACCCTGATACCCAAACCAGGCAAAGACAGAGCAACAACAAAAAGGAAAACTACAGCCCAAAATCTCTGATGAAAATAGGTGCAAAAATCATCAACAAAATATTAGCAAATCAAATCCAACAACACATCAAAAAACTAATATACCATGGCCAAGTTGAGTTATACCAGGGATGCAAGGATAGTTCAACACATACAAATCAATAAATGTAATACATTACATCAACAGAATGAAGGACAAAATCCATTTGACCATCTCAATAGATGCACAAAAAAGGATTTGGTAAAATTCAACATCTTTTCATGGTAAAAACTCTCAACATTAGACATAAAAGGAACATTTCAACACAATAAAGGCTATGCATGACAAACCCACAACTAATATAATGAATGAGGAAAAGTTGAAAGCCTTTCCTTTGAGCAATGGAACAAGATAAGGATGCTCACTTTCACCACTCTTATTCAACATAGTACTGAAAGTCCTAGCCAGAGCAATTAGACAAGTGAGGGAAATAAAGGGCATCCAACTTGGAAAAGAGGGTGTTAAATATTGACTGTTTGCAGACTATATTGTCTTATATATAGAAAAATCTAAAGACTCCACAAAAAACTCTTAGAACTGATTCAGTGAAGTTCAGATAAAACCAATATATAAAAATAAATCAGTAACATTTCTTTACACCAATAATGAACTAGTTGAAAAGAAGTCACAAAAGCAACTCCATTTATAATAGCTACAAAAACAAACTCTAGAAATAAATTTAACCAAGGAAGTAAATGACCTCTACAATGAACACCACAAAACGCTGAAGAAATTGAAGAGGCAACAAAAAATTGAAAAGATAGACCATGCTCACAGATTGAAAGAATTAATATTGTTTAAATGTCCATACTACCCAAATAAACTTATGAATTCAATGTAATCCCTATCAAAATACCAATGACACTCTTCACAGAAATAGAAAAGAAAAAAAAAAACTTATGTGGAACCACAAAAGACCTCAAATAACCAAAGCAATCCTCAGCAAAAAGAACAAAACTGGAGGTATCACACTATGTGACTTCAAACTATACTACAAAGCTCTAGTAACCAAAACATCATGATATTGACATATAAATAGACACATAAAGCAATGGAACAAAATAGTGCAGAAATAAATCCATGTGTTTACAGCCAACAGATTTTTTACAAAAGTGCCAAGAACACATATTGAGGAAAAAACACCTTCTTTATTAAATGGTGCTTGGGGAACCAAATATCCACATGGAGAAGAATCAAACTAGACGATATCTTTCACCATCTACAAAAATCAATTCAAAATAGACTAAAAACTTAAATGTAAGGCCAGAACTATGATAGTAATAGAAGAAAACATAGGGGTTTCAAATGCTTCAGGACATTGGTCTAGGCAAAGATTTTATGAGTAAGACTGTAAAAGCACAACAATAAAAACAAAAATAGACAAATGGGACTATATCAAACTAAAAAGCTTCTGTACAGTAAAGAAAACAATCAACAGAGTGAAGAGACAGCCTGTAGAATGGGAGAAAATATTTATAAACGATTTATCTGATAAGAGACTAATATTCAGAATATATAAGGAACTCAACAACAACAAAACTCAATTTAAAAATGAACAAAGGATCTGAATAGACATTTCTCAAAAAAAGACATACAAATGGCCAGCTGGTATTTGAAAAAAAATGCTCAACATCATTAATCATCAGGGGAATGCAAATTAAAATCACATGTAATTTCATCTCTCCCTGGTGAGAATGACTATTATAAAAGAGAGAAATAGGCTGGGCACCGTGGCTCAAACCTGTAATCCCAGCACTCTGGGAGGCTGAGGTGGGAGGATTGCTTGAGCCCAGGAATTTGAGACCAGTTTGAACAACATAGTAAGACCCCATCTCTACAAAAAAATTTTAAAAATTAGCTGGGCGTGGCAGTGCACACCTATAGTCCCAACTACTTAGGGGACTGAGGTGGGAGGATTGCCTGAGCCCAGGAGGTTGAGGCTGCATTGAGCCATGATTTTGCCACTGAACTCCAGCCTGGGTGAAAGAGTGAGATCCTGACTAAAAAATAAAAATAATAAATACTGGCAAGAATGTGAAGAAAGGGAACTCATACAATGTTGGTTGGTATAATAAATTAATAAAACTATTATGAAAAGCAGTATGGAGGAGTCTCAAAAAACTAAAAAAAAAAAAGAAAAAAAACCCACCATATGATCCAGCAATCCCAGTACTGAATTGGGTACGTACCCAAAGGAAAGAAAATCTTTATATGAAAGAAAGGCTTCACCCCTATGTTCATTACAGCACTATTTACAATAACCAAGATATGGAATCAACCTAAATGTCCACCAAGAACAACTTCAATTCAAAAAAAAAAAAAAAATGTGGTTCATATACACAGTGGAATACTATTTGGACATAAAAAAGAAGAAAATTAGTCACAACATAGAGGATCCCAGAAGACATTATTTTAAGTGGAAAATGTTAGGCACAGAAAGATAAATCCCACATGTTCTCATATGTAGGAGTAAAAAAAAAATTAAGCTCATTGAAGTCGAGAGTAGAATCGTGGTTATTAAAGGGTGGGAAGGACTGGAGGGAGGGTAGGATAGGAAGAGGTTGGTTAACAGATACAAAATTATAGCTAGATAAGAGGAATAAATCTGAGTGTTCTATTTCACTGAAGTATAAGTATAGTTAACAATAATTTATTGTATATTTTTAGAAAGCTAGCAGAAAGTATTTTGAATGTTTATAACACAAAGAAATGATAAACATTTGAGGTGACGGACAAGATAATTACCCTGATTTTGATCATTACACTTTGTATCTATGTATCAAACTATCATTTTTTATCCCATAAACATGTACAATTATTATATGTCAACGAAAAAGGAAAAACCTCCAGAGGAACTATTTATATGGGACCCCACACATTTATGAATTTAACCTGAAGGAACTTCACCAGGTTTTCACAGTAAATACTAGAGAAAATTTTCCTTGTTCCTCTGGCAGGGGGAGGGGGAAAAGGAACCATTTGAAAATACACAAGAACATTCTGTTCTTATCAAGGTCTGTCCTCAGGAGAAACTAATTAATCAGAGCCTAACTAATGTGGAGGAAGGGAAATATTTAACTCTATCCAGCTCTAGTCTTTTATAACTCCAGCCACTCAGACTTAATGGTGAGAAACAAACTTTTTCATGCTTAGAATCAGGATCTATGCAAGGACTACCCCTCTCACCACTCTTTAAAATCATACTGGAAGGCCTAGCTAATGCAACAAGATAAGAAAATGAAATAAAAGTTGTATTGTTTGGGAAGGAAGAAATTGTTCATTTGCAGATGACATGGCTATCTATAGAGAAAATCTAAAAGAATCAACTAGCTCAGCCTGTAATCCCAGCACTTTGGGAGGCTGAGGCAAGTGGATTGCCTGGGCCCATGGGTTCGAGACTAGCTCCGGCAACTTGGCGAGACCTCATCACCACAATAAATCAAAAAATTAGCCAGGCGTGGTAGTGCATGCCTGTAGTTCCAGCTACTTGGAAGACTGAGGTGGAAGGATCGCCGGAGCCCAGCAGGTTGACGCTGGGGTGTCTGTGAGTGTGCCACTGCACTACAGACTGGGCGACGGGGTGAGACTCCAACTCAAAAAAAAAAAAAAAAGAATTGACTAAAAACACTTGTAAAACTAATAAGTGATTATAACAGAGTTGCAGGATACAAGGTTAATATACAAGAGTTAATAATTTTTCTATATACTAGGAACAAATGAGTAAAATTTGAAATTTAAAACATAATACTATTTACATTAGCATCCCCCCAAATGGAAATGCTTAGTTACAAATCTAAGAAAATATGTATAAGAGCGACATGAGAAAAGCTACAAAACTCTATTGAAAGAAACCAAAGAACTAAATAAATGGAGACATATTTTATGTTCATGTATAGAAAAACTCAATATTGCCAAGCTGTCATTTCTTCCCAACTTGATCTGTAGATTGAATACAATCCCAATCCAAATCCCAGCAAGTTAATTTTATAGATGTTGACACATTGCTCCTAAAGTTTATGAGGGGAGGTGAAAGGCAACATAGTTATAATATTGCAGGAGAAGAATAAAGTTAGAGAACTGAGACTATCTAAATTCAAGACTTACCACAAAGCTATAGTAATTAAGACTATGTTTGGTAAAATAATAGACAAATAGTTCAGTGGTAAAAAATAGCCCCATCCTATACCCACATAAATATAGTCAACTGATCTTTGACAAAAGGGGAAAGGCAATCCAGTGGAGCAAAGATAATCTTTTTTTTTTTTTTGAGTTGGAGTTTCATTCTGTCGCCCAGACTGGAATGCAGCACTGCCGGCCACTGCAGCCTCGACCTGCTGGGCTCCGGCGATCCGTCCACCTCAACCTTCCAAGTAGCTGGAACTACAGGCCTGCGCTACCATGCCCGGCTAATTTTTGATTTATTGTAGAGATGAGGGCTTGCCAAGTTGCCTGGGCGGGTCTTGAACCTGCAGGCTCAGGCAATCCACTCACCTCAGCCTCCCAAAGTGCTGGGATTACAGGCTGAGCCACTGAGCTCGGCCTAATCTTTTCAATAAATGGTGTGGGAACCACTGCACATACATATGAAAAAAAAAATGAATCTAGACACAGACCTTAAACTCTTCACACAAATTAACTCAAAATGAGTCATAGACCTAAACATACAATGCAAAACTGTACGATTCCTAGACGATAACTTGGAAAAAAATCTAAGTAACCTTGGGAATGATGGTGACTTTTTAGGTACAACACCAAAGGAATAATCCATGAAAGAAATTCTTGATAAGCTGGACTTCATTAACATTAAAAAACTTCTGCTCCACAAAAGACAATGTCAGGAGAATGAGAAGACCACTCACAGGTTGGAAGAGACTGTTTACAAAAAACACATCTGATAAAGGATTTTATCCAAAATATAAATAAGTCTTTGTAAAAAGACTCAAAAGTAAGAAAATGAACAATATGATTTAAAAATGGGTAAAAGACCTGAACAGACACCTCACCAAAGATATAAAAATGACAAATAAGTCCATAAAAAGATATTCCACATAATGTCATTAGGGAATTGCAAATTAAAACAACAGTGCAGCCGGGCTCGGTGGCTCAGCCTGTAATCCCAGCACTTTGGGAGGCCGAGGTGAGCAGATTGCCTGAACCTGCGGGTTCGAGACCCACCTGGGCAACTTGGCGAGACCTCATCTCTACAATAAATAAAAAAATCAGCGCCTGTAGTTCCAGCTACTTGGAAGGCTGAGGCGGAAGGATCACCGGAGCCCAGCAGGTCGAGGCTGGAGTTTGAGTTGGAGTTTCATTCCGTCGCCCAGACTGGAATGCAGTCTGGGTGACAGTGAGACTCCAACTCAAAACAACAACAACAACAACAAAAACAATAGTGCAATTCTACTACACGTCTATTAGAATGGTCAAAATCCAGAACATTGACAACACCAGATGTTGACAAAGAAGTTCAAGCAACATGAACTCTCATTTCTTGCTAGTGGAAATGCAAAATGGTACCGCCACTTTGGAAGACAGTTTGAATGTTTCTTAGAAAACTAAACATACTTTTAGTGTACAATCTAGCAATCTCACTCCTTGGTATTTACTCAAAGGAGTTGAAGACTTACGTTTATACAAAAACCTGTGCAGTGGCTCATGCCTGTAATCCCAGCACTTTGGAAGGCTGAGGCCAGAGGACTGCTTGAGCCCAGGAGTTTGAGATCAGCCTAGGCAACATAGTGAAACTGCCTCTACAAAAAAAAAAAATTAGGGGTGTGTGTGGTAGTATGTGCCTGTAGTCCCAGCTTTAAAAGGCTAAAGTGAGAAGATCTCTTGAGCCCAGGAATTTTGAGGCTGCAGTGAGTCCAGTGAGTCATGATCATGTCACTGTACTCCAGCTGGGAGACAGAGTGAAACCATGACTCAAAAGAAAAAACCCACAAACAAACAAACAAAAAAAACAAAAAGAAGAAGAAGAGGAAGAAAAGAAAAGAAACCTGTATGTTGATATTTATAGCAGCTTTATTCATTGCCAAAATTTGGAACAATCAAGATGTCCTTCAGTAGGTGAATGGCTAAATAAATTGTGGCACATTTACACAATGGAATATTATTTAGTGCTAAAAAAAAAAAAAAAAAGAGCTTTAAAGCCATGAAAAGACATGGAGGAAAATTAAATACATATTACTAAGTGTAGGAAGAAAGTATCTCTGTACTTTCCTCTAAATTTTGCTGTGAACCTAAAACTTCTCTTAAAAAAATGAAATCTTCAGCTGGGCTCGGTGGCTCAGCCTGTAATCCCGTGCTTTGGGAGGCTGAGGTGAGTGGATTGCCTGAGCCTGCGGGTTCGAGATCTGCCTGGGCAACTTGGAGAGACCTCATCTCTACAATAAATCAAAAA
>CAUYQG010163571.1:0-46555 GCA_963574415.1 Tarsius wallacei
AAAAAAAAAAGAAAAGAAAAAGAAAGTGGGTTACCAGGGCTGGAGGAGAGAGTGGGCCTTCCATTTCTGGACCTGTAGGGCCCCCTCCTCAGTGCCACCTGGACATGACATGCCACTCAGCTCTGAGACAGGAGCCTGTGAGGGCAGGTGCATCCTAGTACAGAGAGTCTGAATCGAGGGGCTCTGGGCCTGGATCCGAGTGGGGCTCTGTCCCAGAGAGGCTGTGGGCAGTGCCCTTAGCCCCCTATGTCTCATTACCTTATCTTTGAGTTGAGACTGTGTGACCACCTGGGGTGGATATGGGGGCCCCAGGGGAAGGACACTGAATGAGGAAGGGCTCTGTCCTCTGCTGGCACAGCGTCCATGCTCACAGCTGTCAATGGAGGCGTCCCTCATGTAGCACCCAGTTCTGCTCCCACACATGGCCTCCACACCTCCCTGCCTCTCTTTTTTTTTGAGTTGGAGTCTCACTCCTTTGTGCAGGTTGGAGTGCAGTGGCATGCATGCTCATGGCCATCCCAGTGTTGACCTTCTGGGCTCCAGCAATCCTTTCGCCTCAGCCTTCCGTGTAGCTGGAACTACAGATGTGCACTGCCATGCCCGGCTATTTTTTATTTTATTGTAGAGACAAGTTCTCGCCAGGTTGCCCAGGCTGGTCTTGAACCTGCAGGCTCAGGCAATCCAGTCACTTCGGCCTCCCAAAGTGCTGGGATTACAGGCTAAGCCACTGAGTCCCGGCCTCCCTGCCTCTCTTTACCCCATGCACCACAGCAACATCTGGAGTTGGCAGGCCATTGCCAGCCTTTGTTCACGCAAACTGCTCAGCAAGGAATGTCCTCTCTCATAGCCACCCATCAAATGCTCCCTCGGCCTTCAAAGTCCAGCTCAAACGCGGCCCAGTGGAGGCAGCAGCCTCTTGGCCTTTCGTGGGACTGGCCGTTCCTTCCAGCTTCTTCCCACTGTCTGTCCCTGCTCAAGCCAGCCTGTTGTTCTGGCCATGCTCACACATGGGTGGGAGGAGGGGACTGACACTGACTGGCACCTGCTGCATCTGGGCATGGTGCTGGGTACTGGACCACTTAACAGCTGGGAAGTATGTGGTATCGATGTCCCTATCTCAGAGATGGAGGCTTCATGTGGTTGAGTGACCAGCTCAAGGTCACAGGGCTGTGGCATGGCGAAGACAGGACTCAGGCCGAGTCTCTTGCCCGCTGCCCTCCCAGGTGACCCTTGAGGAGGAAGGAACCAGAGGAGGCTGCCTCCCTCTCTTGAGCCATTGGTCACATCCCCTAGGTTCGAGGCTGAACTGCCAGCAGTGGGCACGTGACCAGAGTAGCCTGTGGGACCCCACTCCTCTGAACCAGGGGCCAGCCTGGGCTCCCAGCAGCAGGAGCCCCAATGAGATAGGGACAGCCATGTTCCCTGAGGGCCAGGGCACCACATCCTGCTTTCCACACCCTTCTCTGGGGTTCAGTCCCAGAGGGAAGAAGGAGTTCAAGTTCTCAGGGATGTGTCCTCACGGGGAACACTTGACCTCCTTCTTTCCTGAACTGGGCACTGGGTTCTTTTGTGTCCTCCCCAGCTTTAAAGGCACCTTATCCTTTAGTGGTGGGTGGTGCCTGGGGAGGACTGTGGGTGGAGTTCAGGCCCTGCAGTCCAAGGCTTGTTCCATGGTCCTGCTTCAGAGCCATGCAGCACCACTAGTCCTTCTCAGAGAAGGCCTGTTCATCTGGATACACTGGCTCCAGCCTGCGCTGGGCCGTACCAAGTTGCAGAACTAGACATGGGTCCTTCCCTCTGGGAGCACAGAGACCATGTGTGAGACACACGCACGCGTACGTGTGGGTGCACGTGCACACATGCGCGCTCGTACACACACACACACACACACACACACACACACACAATCATAAAACGTCACAGCCGAGCTGTGGAACACGGGCTGTGGCAGCACAGAGAAGGTGCCTACGCCAGCCTGGGGGCCACGAAACATGTCCAAGGACTTGGTGACTGATCCAGGCTTGGAGAAATGTGTAGGCACTGTGGAGACACAGGCAGTCAGGTATGCCAACACCGCTTGCTGCACTCACTTCATTTGGTTTCTGGTCCACCTGAGCCTTGACCCATGGCCAGCAGATGCAAAGAAGAGAGTAGGTGATGCATTGAAGGCCAGGGGAGGGCAGCTCAGAGGTACCAAAGTGGAAAAGGAACAGACTCCCTGCAGAGGCTCCTCTGTGGCCAATGTGGGTACGTGCTGGGGGTGGGTGGGGCTCTGGTGAGTGAGACGGAGCCCAGACAGTGGGGCTCAGAGGCCAGGCTGAGGCTCTCCATGCTGAGGACAGTAGGGCCCACAGAAGGGCCTTAAGAGAAGAGGGGACAGGGTCATATCTGTGTCCTAGGAAGACCCCTCTGGCTGTTGGTGGCAAGGTAGCTGTAGCAGTTTTCGAGGAGGGTCACAGAAGCCCGCCCCAGGGCAGAGGCAACGGATGGAGCGGAGGCCAGGGCAGAACCACCCAGACAGATATGAAGACAAGGCCCAGAAACAGCGACTGGCCCCAGGTGAGCTCCCTCCTCGCCTGTCCCTTGAAGACTTGAAGGCCGGCTATAACCGCAGGCCATGCTCTGCCAGGGCTGGTCCAAGGCAAGCCGCCCGCAGCTGGGTTTTAGAGGCCGTTCTGCTTCCTACTTCCAGATGTTGTGCCTTTTCCATGCATCAAAACCAGAAGGAAATCCTGTTTGGGGAGTAAGTAGGCCACAAGCCACACCCCCAGCCCCACTCGCCTGCCATGGATTTGTGCCAAGTTCACCCCAATGTGAGATGGAGGAGACTCGGTGAGAGCGAGGCTTCCTCCCGGAGTCCAGCTTGTCCCTTTGTTCCTCTCTGGCCCGTGCAGGGAGGACATCTGTGGCAGAACAGGATCTGCTCCGGAGCTGTACGATCTTCCCAACCGGGAGAGGGTGACATGCCGTGATCGGTGTATCACCTTCCCCCCCGGGACTGTGCATTCCTGTCTGGCTAGCCCTCTACTCAGCACAGTTGCTGCTTCCCCCGCCACGCACACCTCCTGCTTCTGCCAGACTGCACCCCTCCTGCGACACCTTCCCTTCCAATGCTTGGACAATCTAATTCATAATTTTTTTTTCAAAAGTCCGGGATCTGTAGCTTGGTGGCTCCCAGTCTTCTGACATGGAACCAACCGCCTCTCCTGCCACGGACAACCCACATGTCATCTGCAGGAGGGAGAGACTGTCTTGGAGCCTGGCAGGAATTTCCAGAACTTCCAGGCTCAGGCCTTTGCTTGAGCGGTTCCCTAGGCCTGGAATGCCTTTCCTTCATTGGCTCATCTCCTCTGAGAAGCCTTCCCCACTTCCCCACACCCTCTGCACCACCCAGGCTTGTGGGGTAGGTTTTACTGGGCAGCCTTGGCCTTCTCCCCATGCCTCTGGGCTGAGAGCTGGAGAGTTCTTGAGGGCAGGGCTGGCATCTCAATCATGGGGCAAAAAGTGGGACAGAACTGTGATCCAGTGGGGGTGCCCGTCATGGTGCCCAGCATGCGTGTGCACCTGTGCATGCCAGCCCCACTTCATCTTGTCCTGCCCCCAGAACTCCCTGGAACTGAGCCTCAGGCTGGGGTATAACAAGCAGCTGACCAGGGTGCCCTGGAGGGAGTGCCTGTCACTCCAGGTGGAACCAGAGGCAGCAGCAGGTGGAGACAGGTGCTGCTGTCAGGACTGGTCTGGGATGAGGATGCTGTGGGTGCCCCTGGCAGAGCCATGGCCCCACCGGGACTAGCGTTCCAGACAGGGCTCACACTGGCACAGCCAGGAGGACAGGCGTGACCACTGGCTTGGCACCGACTGAGTGCTCAGCTCTGCTGGGCCTGGTGCCGTCACAGCCCTATGGGCAAGGGTTACTGTCCCCACTGACAGATGAGATGCTGAGGGTCAGGGGGGCAACCAAGCATGGACCCTGGTGTGGACTGAACTCAGGGGTGCCAGGAGCAGCCTCCATTGAGAGCAAGGTGGCTTCTGGGGATGGGAGTGGCTTGAAGGGGTCCCACCCACCAGCTGAATGGAAGCCAGGAGAGCAGCAGGGAGCAGAACCCCACCACTGTTGTGCTGGAGGGTACAGGTGCTGCCAGAATAGAAACATGGGTCTTGCTGGAGCAGAACTGGAGCCAACAGGCACCCCCCACAAACATTTTGGACCTCAGTTTCCCCGAGGGGGTGGAGGATGGGCCCTAAGGCAATGCCACTGTGACCCAAGGGTGTAATGATGATTCCATGGGGCCTGCACCCCAGGGGGTGGCCACCAGGGTGAGGTCTTCCTCCCACTCCTCCCCCTACACCCCTGCGGTCTCAGGCTCTCCTGGTCAGACACCTGCCTCCTGCTGCCAATGTCCAGGTGCGCAGGTTGGCAGAGCAGCCCCTGGGTCCCCATTGTAAGAGCTGGGTGCCTATCAGTGGGGGTAGGGGGGAATGTCCCCCTGCACCAGGGGCAAGAGCCTGGGCTATGCCGCAGGCAGAACTGCTACCTCTTGTGAGACAGAAGAGAACCATCCAGCTGCCGTACGTGGGATGAAGTTCGGCCAAGCCTGGCAGCCTGAAAGCCATGTGTGCACGCCACTATCCACCCCATCTTGCCACCCACTCCATCACTGCCATCGTGCACACCCATCCTCCCACTCCTCACTTTTGGGACTCACCCTGCTCCTCCTCTCTTGGCACACAGATTCATACCTTCCTGCCTCACTCAGCTGCCCCTCCAGGAGCCTGGCAGGGTGCCGGGAGCTGGGACTCGAGGGTTGCTCCAAAGCAGAATGTGTTCAGAGCCCTAAGAAGGGGCTGCCTCGGGGGCTTCCAGTGGGCAGAGGCTGGGGATCCACAGAAGCCTTCATAGAGGCACTCAGCCCTGGTGCTGAAGCAGTGTGTGGACAAGCAGAGCCAGGGAGAGGGCAAAGCATGAACACAGGCGGGAGACCAGAAGGGGTGGAATGTTCTGGAAACAGCTAAGGACCTGCTGAGTCAGAGAAAAAGGAGTAGGGAAAGGAGAGGGAGAAAGAGAAATGGGATTCTGGGGCTCCCTTCATCCACACATATGGTGCTTCATTCCGGAGCAGGTGAGTCTGGGGATTTTGATCCCAAAAGACTGCCCAGAACCACCCTATACAATTATCGATACAGCCCAGCAAATGGTGTGGTACAAGGCTGCTCACCTGGGGGACTCTGGTGCCACCTCTGCTGGTTGGACCACCCAGCTCCTGACCTCCCTCCTTCCTGGCATCCAACCCGCCGCCAACCCAGGGAAATGGCACCTTCTGAGCAGCCTTCTTGCCTGTGCCGTCGCCTCTCATCTGCCCTGCTGCTGTGGTCCACACCCAGCATCGCTTCCCTGGGTGAACGCACCAGGCACCATCCTGCCTTCCTCTCGTCCCTCCCAACTCATTCCCACAAGGTATCTGGAAGGAAGACTTCCATGTCCCTCCCTGCTCAGACCCTGCATGGCTCCCCAGTGCCTTCACAAGTACCATTCTCTGAATCCTGAATTTAGAAGGGTATTAAGTGGTTGGCTGACACCCGCTGAGACACCTACCATGGGCCGGGTGCAGTGTGTGCTTCATTTACTCAAGACAACGTGCCCTGTGGGGGAAGCTACTGCGCCCTCCCTCACACTGTGGATGAACAAACTGAGGCTCAGAAAGGTGACATCACTGGCTCCAGGTCACACAGTCAGCAAGTGACAGAGCTGGGATGTGACCTCGGGCCTGGCTGAGGCTGATGTCTCCATACGTGTCCCTCACCACTCTGGCCACTGCCCTGGGAATCCCTACTTAAAGCACGGAAACCAGGCTCTCACTCAGGTGATTTCAAACAAGCCATCCTGAGTTCCGTTCGTGGGGAAGGGCCAGGCCCAGGCCCTGCGCCACAACTGATGCTGGCAAGCAGGACGCCCCCTGCAGGATGTCCCCACACAGACGGGAGAAGCAGGCAGCGCAGCAAAGAAAGTGCCCGGCTCATCCGCGGAGCAGAGTCTTGAAAGGCCCAGTTCCCGCATGTGGGCCGTGTTACACAAGAAGATTAAAATAATGGGGGAAAATACCCCGGGAACCGTGAAGCCCCAGACCATCTGGAGTTTTATAGTAACAGGCAGGGGAAAATCAGAACCTAATTGAAAAAAGTCCACTGCAATCCATTACCACTGCATGCAGCTCACGGGACAGAGGGCGGGAGATGAAAGACTGAGAGGGCCATCCCGAGCCAGGGAGGGGTGGCATCTTCCCCTCCAGGCCAAGTCCAGGGACCCCTTGAGCTCTGCTGGGGGAGAAAGAGGGGAACGGCTGACGCCCACGGCTCGCTGGGCCTGGGTCAGATGTTGGAATCTCCAGGCTGGGCTCACCCTCTGAGCCCTCTACACGTCTGGGAGAGGGCAGAGGTCGGGCAGGGGAGCTCCAGCCCGGGGCTTGGTACACCGCAGCACTGGGCAGTGACTGTTCCCTTCCCTCGGCCCCGGGGGAGAGTTAAGGGCCCTGCTTCACTAGTGAGGCGTCTGGCACTGTGAAGCAAAGGCAACGGAAGTCCATGGAGTCACACAGACAGAGCCTTGTGCTGGGGTTCCCCCTCCAAGAGCCCGGATTTGGGCAGTCCCGTCCCATCTCTGTCTTTATTTTTCTCCTCTCTAAAATGGGGCCACCGCAAACGGCTGCTTAAAAGTACCGCAAAGGACACAGTCAGCATAGGAACTGGCACACAGCTGGTACCTAGTGAATGTCAAGTTTCCTCCCCATGGCTGGCATGGCCCAAAGGGAGGGAGGATCCAGTTTCTCATGCTCTAACTGAGAATCTGGACAGAGAGTAGAAGAGAGGATTGGGGGACAGGGCATGAGGCGGGGCAGGGGAGGAAATGCCTCCAGTCCTGGCATTTGCCAGTGACTTGCTCTTAAACAAACACATTTCTGGTTTAAGGGTAAAATATATTGGGTTACAGAGTCTGGCAGGCCATTCAGGGATCAACTTCTCATTTTCGTACAAACTTTTAAGTTACTCTACAGCAATGATTTGGATGGGAGAATGTGCGGTGCCAGACCCTTCTCCAAGACTCAAATTAGCCTGTGCCTAGCCAGCTTTAAAGGCCAGCCAGCCAGGAGCTGCAGGCCACTCTTCACCCCACCCTCTGGGAGGGGGCTGCCAGCTGGCCCTGAGGTCACTGTCCTGTGATCCCCCATGGGGAGTGCCTCACCAGTTCTCTGGGGGAAGGTCAAGGCAAGAGGGAAGGGACAGACTCGGAGGAGAGTCCTGGGAGGGGAGGCTGGAGGGCACCAGCCTGGGCTTTGTTCTGGACCATGGGGCCCTGGGGACCTGGTCTAGGTTTGGGCATTCCGAGCCACCTGCATAAACGAATGGACGGAAGGTGTATGCAGGAGGGAGACTATGACTGGTAACAGCAGCTATCACGGCGACTGTGTACCCAGGACTGGGCTGAGCTCTGCCTCGACACCATCTCCTTAGTCCTGTAAGGTGGGTACAGCCACCTCTGGTGTTACAGAAGAGGAAACTGAGGCCCAGGGAGTGTAGGCTATGTGCTCACACATGGGAGGGAGCCTGCTCGGCCTCCAGTGAGCACCGAGGTTTATGCCCTGGACCCTGGGCACATGCCTGTCTGGGCAGCCATGATCAGAGGCCAAGCGCTGCTATGAGATGTGAGTGTGGGGACCTCTTCCCATTTACTCCGTGCACTGGGCCTGCACAACCACTTAGAGAAGCTGGCAGGCTAGGGGTGGGGGGATGCAGATACAGCAAGCACAGGAAGACAAGACAGGAGCCTTCAACCCAGAGCCCATCAGGTGAGCCCATCCTTGGGAGGAGGGGTGCAAAGCTGGTGGGGTAGGGGCCGCAGATACCCAGACCCTTCACCAGGAACACAATGACAGCTCTGGGCTGGACCTTTCTCTAGCAGGAAGTTCTAGCCCAGGCAAGAAATGGGTTCCTATTCCCGGCAGTTGAGGGAGTCCTGGAAAGACAGTCAACCGGCCAGACCAAGAGGGTCACCCTTGAGCACCCAGAGCAGGAGGCACAGGGGGCTGGGTCTGCTTCCATGGGGACCCCATGGACAGGTGGATTGGGTGCTTCTAGTGCTGAACTGTGGCTGGACATCAGCTAGGATGTGGAGGGGCTCAGCCAGGGGGCAGGAGAGCGCATGACTCAGAGTGGCTCAAGCGCATCGAGCCACCAGCTCAGGTCCAGAAGCATAGACACGCACACTCTGACATTAGCGCCTTGCCTCCCTACGAGCCCCGCATCAAAGACGGGCCCAGGACAGCCACACACTCACTTACACATACACTCACGACAGCACCCAGAAACTCTCCCACCTACACACCACACCCATGCACACCAGACACACACACACTCACATCCATACACACCACACCAACACACCAACACACTTCATACACACCACACTCACATACACCACACTCCACATGTACCACACCACACCACAGCACGTGAGCACACACATATCATACCATACTCCACACCCACCACACCATACCACAGCACGTGAGCACACACATATCATACCATACTCCACACCCACATACCATAACACACATACACACACCATACCCCTAAACATACCATACCACCCTACATATAACACACATACATACCACACATACCACATCATACCATATTCCACACAGTACCACATGACCACACACACACATCATACCGTACATATACATACATTGTACCACACCCCTGAACATACACCACACCCACACACACATACACCACACATACACACCACATATACCACACCACACACATAAATCACATTCATACCCACACCCCATGACTCATGTCATAGAGACACACAGGCCAGCACACACATGCTCACATATATACCCAAAGATACCCAAGCCCCAGACCTGCCGCATGTGCAAACATGCTAACTCCCCAGTCACATACCCCATGCACAGCATGGCCCTCACCTAGAATATGGATAGCCTCAAGAAGATTTGTGCCAAGGGAGAAAGGCACTCCACCCAGAGACAAGATCCAGATCAGGCTTCCAAGAGGTTGGTACATAAAGGTATGTCCTCACACCAACATCTGACACCCTCAGCACAGCCAGACCATGGGCAGTCACACTCCTATACGCCCCTCTCCACGGCTCTAGGCAGCCCCCAGGAGGTGACATTGAGGCTGCAGGTAGAAGGGGTCGGGTCCACTGAGCCTCTCGACTTCCCTGCAGTGGCTGGCCTGGCTTGGTCTTGGGGAGGGGAGATACAGCCTGAAAGAACCCCTAGACCAGGCCCAGGCCATCTCGTGGCCCCACTGACCTCTCTAGCCTCATGTCTACCCTCTCCCCATACGCCAACTGAGGCCACACCTTCCTGCCCCCGAGTCTTTGCCCATGCTGTGTCTTCTGCTCACATGCCACCCCATGCCCGGTCCAGTTCTCCCTGCTCTGCAAGGCTTGGCCCAAGCCCCAGGTGTTCCCTGATTCTCCTCCTTGCTGCCCTGACCCGTTCTGCCTGCCATCACCCTGTGCTGAGGCCAGGACAGCCGTCTCTCACTGCTCGCCCTCCCTCGAGGAGCTCCCCCTGGGGAGGGAGGCAGATGGGAGGCAGGCACAGGTGTGAGTCACACAGCAGTCCATCCCACCTTCATAGCCAGCCCACAGAGAAAAGTCTGTTCCCATCTGCCATGGAGATACTCTTTAGGTGGGTGCAGCATCTCACCAGAAGCCCTGAGGGTGAGGCTGGTGAGCGCTACTTCAGGAGGATGAATAATGGGTTCCCTCCAGCCTAACTTTCTCTACAAATAAACCTGCCTCTATGGCCACCTGGGCATGGCGTTCCCCTTCCCACACCACGGTCGGGGCGCAGGTCCAATTCCTCCTCTTCCCAGCCCCCATAAACCTCAGTGTTCTAGCTGAAAACAGGGGTGATACTCCTGACTTTAGGCCTGCGATGGACATCAGGGTGTGGCCTTGGTACTGGGCCCAGACAGGTGCTCAGTAAAGGTTAGTCCCCCTTTGGGTCCTCACCCAAATTCCCATCAGAAACAGCAGGGAGGGTGGATGGGCAGTGGGTGAATGCATGGCCAGCCCTGCGTGACACACTTGGGGCTGCTGGGTAAGGATGGGACTGGAGACACTCCACCTACCGCCTGAAAGAAAACTTAGTGTCAGGTCACCAGGAGCCACTGCAAGTGTACAACATGCAAAATTCCCCGGGTGAAGACTTGGGTGGGAGGGAGCAATCTGCCCTGTGTGTACCTGAGGCCCAGATCCCACCAGAAATGTCCCACAAGGCTCTAGATCCCCACCCTGTGAGGTGGCAGCACTCAGAACCTGGCAAGAGGGGCATGGGCAGGGGCTGGGCTGGGAAGGCCGGCTGGCATGTGTGGCTCCAGGGGCAACAGAGGCCTGTGGAAGTCATGGGTGGGGACGTCACTGAGAGACCTCTGCTCAGTCACAGGTGGCACTGTTCTGGGAGAGACTGTGAGCTACCCATCCTAGATGTCCAGGACAGAGCTGAATGCTGTGTATCCACTGGGGCTGCTTGGGGGTATGACATGGTTCCTAAGGTTATCTTCAGAGGAAGTACTTCAGGGGACAGCTCATGGTTCTAAACTGGGTCGGACCTGCCACCTGGGGCCTATGGTGTCATCAGGCCGGGCTGAACTGCCACAGCATCTCCACACGCCCACCCAGCACCTACCACCATCAACTGGGAGGCCCCGAGGTGGGCTGGCCCTGTGCCGGCACTTAGGGTCATGCCTGCATGAGGTCAGATGGCCGATGCCACACCCTCCTGCACCGGCAGAACCAGGCCTGGGTTCGTGGTAGGTGCTAAGTTAAGGCAGATGGAACAGTGAGAGCCGGAGCCAGGGCATCAGCCCTGCATGTGCTGTCATGACAGGCAAGGAAGGCAGTTACAATTAGGAACCCATTACATGCACACACACGCAAACGCAATCCAACCCACAGAGGGAAGGAGAAGCTGGAAACACCACCAGAGGCAAACCCTTCTGGTGGCCGGGTGTCTCCGTCTGCCAAGCACCTCCCATCCCTGGTATCACCAGCATCATAGCAACCCCAAGAGAGGCAGGACTGAGCTGCTGCTTTTAAGATGGGTAAACCAAGGCACTGAGTGAAGGGAACTTCCTGGGAGTCTGTTCATCCCGTGGTGGTGGAATTCAATGAGAAAGGCGCCCAACATCCTACAGGCCCTCCTAAGGCCAACAGTGATGGCAGCTGGGTGATCACGCAGAGGCTAAGGAAGGGGGAGAGTCAAATCCAAGGGTATCTGTCCACTCTAGGGCTTCCCAGCAGTTGGGAGTTATTGCCAACAGCTCTGCTCCCTCCCTAGATGCCCTACCGTCCATAGCGACATCCAGTTATAAGCTGGGTACCCAGCAGACTCAGCCATGAAGGAGACCCTTGGGCCAGGCATGCTGGGAGCATCCCTTTCCCTGCTGGGCCTCAGTTCTCATCTGTCCGATGGGTACATGTGGAACAGCACGGCGCCTCTACTCAAATGCTAGAGGGAAGAGATGATTTAGCAGAAAGCAAAGCCGACAGGAGTAAACTCCTGGCTTCTGGGTTTCAAAATCCCAGGCCTCAGGGCCGAACGGAAAGAACTCTGGAGACGATGAGTCACACGGTTAATATTTCAAATGGTGTTTCCGCCATAAACCCATCTGAGTGTACCCAGCACAGGGCCTGGCACCGTGTTCTCGAATATCTGTTAATGAATGAAAGAACCAAGTGGTAAACTAACCAGCCTTGAGGGAAGTGTGGGGCAGGCGGGGAGGTAGCTGGCTGGCAGTGGTCACACTCCAAATTAGTGGTGGCTGGGAGAGACCTTATGGTGTGGAAGGAGCAAACTTCCTGCACTCGCATCCCCAAAACGATGCTCCAGCTGGGACAGGGACAGTGGAGGGGACGCATGTAGATGACATGGATACCTAAACATTGGGGGGCTCTAAGCTCTGCCTGTTCACCCCTGGGGCCACACCTGGGGGTGCTGACAGCTGAAGCAAGGCCTGATGCAGGGCTGCTGTGTGTTACAGACCTATCAGGTGCCGGGGCCACCTGGGGCAACCTTCCGGGCAGGGCTCTGGATGTCTCAGGGAGGCCTCACCCTCAGCCCAACGTGGGGGAACACTGAGTCTGAGTTGCTGAGCTGGCCCCGAGGCAGTCTTTCAGATGGACAGGGGACAAGTGGACTCTGGCCAAAGAGGGGGCAGGATGGCTCAGCAGGGTCAGAGAGAGAAATGACCTAAGGCTTGTTGTCCGGGGTAAGCCCTCCAGACCCAAGAACTTAAAGAAACTCTGAGAACTGAGAGAAAGAAGGGTTGTGGCCTAGAACTGTCTGAGATTTATCTACCCAACATCTGGGGGGCTCAGAACAGGAAGGGAGTGAGAGAAAAATTTAAAGTTACTTATTTTCTGTCTCATACTCAAGTTTGTGGACTTCAAGTTTAAACCTGACATTGGTAAAATACAGACCACCATAGCCCCCCATACAGGGACATGGACAAGAGAGAAGGACAAGAGAGGATGGGTGCCCTTGAGTCAGGCTGGGCAGCCCTCTCTGCGCGTTGCCTTGTTGAACCTTCAGAGTGCTCTAGACGGAATCCCCCTTCCTAGACTAGGGAATAGGGGTTCCCCCAGATCCTGGGTTCAGTACACCTGAGGGGCAAGGATGGCCCAGGGAGCCAACCTAGGGTTGAGGAATGAGCCCAGGCTGTCTGTGTCTGATACCAAAGCCCTCACACCTGTTCTTTTTTTTTGAGTCAAAGTCTCACTCTGTCACCTAGGCTAGAGTGCAATGGCACAATCACGACTCACTACAGCCTTGATCTCCTGGGTTCAGGCAATTCTTCTGCCTCAGCCTCCTGAGTAGCTGAGACTACAGGTGTAGGCATGTGCCACTATGTCTGGCTAATTTTTATTACTTGTTTATTTATTTTTACATAGAGACGAGGTCTCACCATGTTGCCCAGGCTGGCCTTGAATCCTGGGCTCAAGTGATTCTCCCACCTTGGCCTCTCAAAGTGCTGAGATTACAGGCGTGAGCCACCACACCTGGTTTCTTGTCCCTGTTCTTACACTGTGTTAAATCACAAGCAGAGTGGTCAAAGGATTAGGAACCACTGGGACACGGGAAATAAATGACTAGAAACAGAGAATGAAATGTTTCCATATCACCAGAAAACAATACTAGCCATGACAGCCACCACCACAAGAGCACTGGTCTCTCTTAAAACTCCAGATCTCCAGCTGTTCAGCCCAATACAGGTCAGAAAGCTCTCGAAGGGTGTGAGGAAGGTGGCCACCCCTCCCCTGCATCTGGGATGTCCCAGGGGTCTGAGAGGGAAGTGGCCTTCTGCTGGCCTGGCAGGCTGTCCGGCTCTCATATGAGCGTTCCCTCTCCTGGACAAGGGAGAAACACCCTGTGGTCACCACACAAAACTGAAAACAGCTCTATCCACATGGGAAAGTAGGAAAGGGCTTCAAGGAGAACACGCCATGAGATGCTTGGGTAGGACCAAGGGGGTGGCAGGAGGGGCATTCTGGGGAGCGTGGCCCAGCCCAGATGCCTGGCTCAGCAGAGTTGCACCGCCCAACTCAGGGGACGCCTGGAACTCATTAGCATTATGTCAGGAATAATATAAAATTAAAACATTTAGCTTTGGCTTCTAAAATTAAGGAGGACCAAAAGAGAAGGATGCCATTGTGCTGAGCTGCTCAGCTATGAACTGGGCACCAACAATCTACAGCAAAGAAACCACTGCCTTGCACTTGGGCCCAGCCAGGACTCTGGGGCTGCTGGTAGGGCTGGAGACAGAGCCTGCAGTTCCATCTGGGGGCAGGTCAGGAGTTTGGGTGTGACCCAGTCCCAGGGCCCAGGTGAAGCCTTCTGCTGCTGGCTTGTCAGGGCAGTGCCAGGCACATGCACATCCTGCCGCTCTCCTCCCTGGCCTCCCAGCCTCCACTCTGGCCATCGTTCCCAGATCCATCATCTGCCCTGTAGCCACAGAGATTCCTACATTGCAAGCCCGCCCTTGTCACCCCTAAAACCTATGAACGGCTCTTGCTGCCCTCAGGACACAGTCCAAACCCCAGGCTGGCATTTCCAGTCTCGGGCCATCTGACCTCTGTGACCCTCTCTAGCTCCAGTTACACTGACTCCTTGGGCCATTGGACCATCACATCTTTGTGCTTTTGCATATGCTGTTCTCTCACCTGAAACTCCCTCAAGTCAGGACTCAGTCCCAAATGCTGGCTCCTCTGTGAGGTTCTAGGTTTTGGGGTAGGTCCTGAGCCTGACACCTCTCTGGGTCTACCCTAGCCAGGGGTGGAAGCAGGGTGGCTGGGCTGGGCTGCGTGGGAACCTGAGACACATACAATGTTAGCACTGGCTGGACCTCCAAGGTCCTTGTGTCATAGGTGGGGACACCAGGCTTCCACCTCCCCCAGTTTTTGCAGGCCCCTGAATTCTTAGGGCAGGCTTTTCCTGCTCCTGTAACTTGTTTTGGGGGACACAGTGCTCCAGGGTCACCCAGGCCTGGCTTCAAATCCTGACTCTGTGACTGGCACAAATCACCTGCCCCCTCTGAGATTCAGTGTCTTGGTTTTTGGGGGTAGTAATGACTATAAAATGACGCCCTCCCAGGGCCGCAAGGGTCAGCCTCAGACACACTGCAGCATGGTCCACGCCACTTGCAACCCCTGTGCAGAGAGAGACACCGTGGTCCACGGCTCCTGAGGACAGGTAGCTTGATGGGACAGAGATGCAGGCTCCTGGCTCCTCAGGGAGGCAGCCTGGGTATAGTCTACCAAGCCTGACTTGCCTAGTGGCTGACTGGGTAGACTGCAATTCATTCAATCATTCACAAGCTGTTCATTCATCTGCTCACTCACTCATTCACTCAGCTAACTACTCACAGCTAGGCATCCCGAATACATTGTTCATGAAAAAAGCAAGTTACCAAACAGGGAGCATAGCACTATTTCATTTTAGTAGAGTGTAATTATCATATACGTAGAGAATGGTCTGGAAAAAAATACTCCAAGGTGTTAAACAGTGGTTATCTCTGAGTGGCGTAGGTAGAGGTAATTTTTCCTTTTTGTATTTCACTCTCTACTTTCTACTTTTTTAAACATTAAACCTATTGCGTGTTATATTTTATACCATGTTGTTTTGTTGATGTTATAAAAAGTTAGAGTGGGCGGTCTAATACTTTCATGGACAGGTCTGGGCTGCGATGCTAGACTTCTTTCTCAGTTCTGCACGTGACCTTGGGTGAGTCATCATGGGTGATGGGACCCTGGATGTCCCCATACTCCATGTGGACCCAGAAAGATTTGAGCCAGATCCAACCCAGACTCTTGCTCCTGTCCCATGTGACATGGGCAAAAGGCTTTCCTCTGAACTCAGTTCCCATATAAAAGTATGGGGACAACACAATGACTTCTGTTGTGAGGATTAAGGAAGACATGGAGGGTGGCCAAATTCCAAAATGACTGGGGACAAAGCTTGAGATGGTGACAGCTGTGTGCCTGCATCCAGGAACCCACCCACTGGATGCACTGAAGGACGCAGATGCCTCCTTGCGGGGGTGACATCACCGGGCTCCCGTTTCACACGTGGTACCCGATGATGACTGAGCAGTCTCGGGGAGGCAGAGTGGCCGGTTTAATTAAATAGTGGCGACAAACAGGCTCACTCCTGAAGCAGAGGAATCAGTGACAAGTCCAAGCCACACACCTGGATGGGGAGGCCCGGGGCTACAATTCATCCCCAGGAGTGGCCATGAACCACAGGGCACCGGGGCAGAGCGGATGCTTCTATAGCACTCCTTTCTATAGCCTCAGCCAAACGTCTGGGGACACGCCCTGAGCCTCCTACATGGGGTGCGGGCTTTGGATCAGGAAGACCAGGTTCAAATCCCTGCTTTGCCATTTACTGCCTTGTCCTTAGGCATGCTACTTAGCCTCCCTGGTCCTGGAGATGTCTTCTGGAAAACAGAGTCAATGCTCCCTGCTTGAAGGTTTATTCTGAGGACTAAATGAGATGAGAGATGGTCGGGCCCACTTCCTCTGGGCTTGGGACAGGGTCTACCCCGCAATACCAATATGCCAATGGGAGGCTACATGCTCCACGCAACCTACACAACAGAGCCTCTGCCCCTGCCAGTCCCAGCATGCCTGTCTCAGCAGCTTCACTAGCTGAGTCCTGCTAACCCACCAAGTTTCAGCTCATAAGCCACCTCTTCCAGGGAGCCTTTCTTGATTCCCTGCCATTAAGGCCAGGCTCCCCTGGGGTCCCCTTCCCTTCATCTCAGTCCCTGGACTCGGCAATGTAACTGTTGGGCTCTGTGCTCCTCTCTCACTGGCTGGGGGTGGGAGTCAGGCACAAGATGGGCCTGGAGCTGACTGTCCTATCACTCCGGGACCCAGCAATGGACTGAACACAAAGCAGTGCTTAGGGCAAGTCCACTGAGTGCAGTATCTGCCTAGTTAGGATTACACTCTTGTTCCATCTCACTGTTGGGTAAGGAGAAAGGTTCTTTACAAACCACAGAAGGCCTGGGTTGAAAAGGATATTAGAGGAAATCTGGCCATTTTACAGATGGCAAGACTGGGGCTAGGCCCACTCAAGCCTGGGACAAGAGGGCTGCGCTTGAAAACCTATTTGCTAACTGCAGCACAGTGAGCTTCCACCGTCCCCGGAAAGGCTGTGTGTTCTGGAAGAGACTTGTTGCAGTAGGCTCCAATCCATGGGGTCCAACCAGTTCTACTTCCCTGCCTCTCCCTGTGTGTGAGCCAAGCCTGGCTATCAGGAGCCCGCAGAACAGAAGGGCGGCCATTTCTCATTAAAAATATGGTCATAAAGTCAGTTTCTATTTTGTTGGAGCAGCCAACGTGTCCAAATGAGACTCCCTGTGAGAGGGCAGCAGGGGGACTTGGATTTTCTTATCTATGCCTTATTGTGTGTTCCATGCTTTCTGCAATAAGCATAGAAAATTCTCCAAACAGTTCTCAACACCCAAGGACAACCTCCTTCCGCATGTGTCTCACGGCTTCCTGCTGGCCACCCGCCTCCACTGCTTTTTTTGGGGGTGGGGGTATTGTAGGGCAGCGTCTGCTGAGCACAAGCCTGACGTCTTCCCTCCAGTGGCCATGCCCTCGCTGGGCGGGGTCTGCTCCCTTTGCCTGCTCACGTCCCCACACTGTGAAGATAACTCTTGCCTGGAGTGATGGGGACCTGAATCTAAGACTGTTAGTCTCCAGGTGATAGGAACCTGAATCTAAGACTGTTAGTCTCCAATGCACTTCCTCTTGTCTACCATAGCGCCCTCCCACCCCCACTGGGCCTCAGTTTCACCATCTGTAAAATAAAGGGGAAGGGGGCAGAAACTGTGTCACAGGCCCCTTCTGGTCCACCACGCCCAGTGTATGTCCTAGGGCGCCTGAAGGCAGGGCTCAGGTGGGTGAGTTCTGAGGGCCCCCCATCACACCAATGCAGGACTTTGACCTTTCCAACAGAAGGCCCTGTCTATGCACACCTCTACTGAGAGAACTGGGTACGCAGCACCATGTGAGTGTTTCCCTGCTGAGGGCTTTAGCATGTCGCCACTGGCATTACCATGTACAGCATGGGCAGGTGGCTCTCATGGCAGGAAGGAAGGATGAAGGCCATACATAATGTGTGGATACTTCCTCTGGCTGAACACTCACATCCATGGCTTCGTCGCAACCTGTGACAATGCTGCCACGTCAGGGTTATCCCAGCCTGGGCTCTCACCACTTTGCCACGCTGCCTTTCACTCCAGCCAGAGCCCTGAGCCTGGCCTTTGGGAATAGGTAGGGGCTCAGAAGTTGCTGAGGTGTTCTGGCAAGGTGAGGGTTACTGACGGCTTCTGTCCTGGGAAGGCAAAATGCAAGGTCAAGGTGGGTCAGACCTGCTGGCTGATGTGACCATGGGTGTCCATTTTCCTGGGCTTGACTATGAGACTTTAGGAATATCATTTTGTTGTTTTTTTTTTAGCGCTCTATTGAGATGTAATTCACAAACCTATAAAAATCCACCCATTTAAGTGTGCGGTCCAGTGGTTTGAATACATTCACAGCATTGTGCAACCATCACCGTAGTCAATTTCTGAACACATTCCTCACTCCAAAAGAAGCTCTGCATCTGTCAGCAGCCGGTTATTCCCTAGTCCCCCTCCCTAGTCCCTGAAAACCACAAATCTACTTTCTATTTCTACAGATTTGTCCTTCCTTGTTGAGTCATACAACATGAAGCTTTTGTGTCTGGCGTCTTTCACCTGGCATCATGTTTTCAAGGCTCACCCATGTTGCAGCATGGGTCAGTATTTCATTCTTTTTTTTTTTTTTTTACAGGTAAATACTACTCCATTACACAGATATAACCACCTTCGATTATCCATCCATTCATCGATGGACATCTAGGTCTGCACCTTTTGGCCATTATGACGAATGTTGCTGTGACCATCCATGCCTACATTTTGGTGTGGATGTCTGTTCTTATTTCTCTTTGGTATATACCTGGGAGTGGCACTGACAGATCGTGTGAGAACTATTCATTTGTGGAACTGCCAGGCCGTTTTCCAGAGCACTGCACCATTTTCCATTCCATCATTGCGAGGGCTCCAATTTCTCCACATCCGCCACACACTGTGCCCGACATCCTTCTGATTCTAGCCACCCTCCCTTGTGGGTATGAAGTGGTATCTCACAGCAGCTCTCATCTGCATTTTCCTGCTAAGGATGCAAAACATCTTTTTACATGTTCTGCCCATCTGTACACCTTGTATGGAAAAATGTCTAGTCAAGTCTTTGCCTATTTTTTAATTGGGTAATCTTTTTTATTAGTTGGTTATAAGCGTCCTTAATAAATTCTGGCTCAGGTCCCTTATCAGATATGGAATTGTAAAAGCAAAGTCATATTTGAGCTAAAGTAGCAACAGCTAACATGAGTACTTACAGTGTGCCAAGTCCTGCTTCCAGAGTGTTAAGTATTTTAATTCTCACAAAATGTCCACAAAGTAGGTATTACTGTTGTTGTCACTGTTATTGTCCCCATATTACAGATGGGCAGGGTCACAGAGCAGTGCATCCATCTAGGATTCAGCTGTATTCACGAAGGAGTCAGTGTTCTTATAGGTGTGCATGTGCAAATTGGGTGGAAAAGAACGTATCTCCCGCAAGGGATTCCTCACTCTGGCTCCTCTGGATGCTTCAGAGCGGTGGTGTCAGCACCAGAGGGCAGGGCCCCACTCATACCTTAGCAGTGAGCATCCCTTGGCTTTTCTCTGTAGCAAGCCTGGGCTCGGGGCAGCGCTGTGGGAACAGGGTGGGGAGGCTTGCCCCCAGTGTGGAAGCATCAGATGTGACTGTGCTATAGCAAACAAGCACTCATGCAGAGCTGGGGTCAAACTGCCTCTGACATCTCGGTTCTGGGCTCCCACCCAAGGCTAAGGCTGGAGATCAGACAAGCTTTATGCAAGAAGATCATGAACAAAACATTCCTGTTGTGAAATATGAAAAGTAGATCAGGCCGACAGTGGAGGAAACGCTGAGTAAACGGTGCCACAGTCCCCACGATGGATGATAACACTGCCGCAAAAATGGAGGTTAGCAAGCGCCAGGGGCTGATGGAGGATTCCTCAGCCAAATGCTAAAGTTCACAACGCTCATTATTAACAAGCCTCCCAACATTGACACAGGGAACATGAGGCACAGAGAGGTGAAATGCCCCATCCATGATGGGGGTAAATGGGGTTCAGCTCCTCTCCCCCAAGATCCTGGCTACGATCTTTGAAAGTACCCCGTGTTGAGTATGTGCTATGCTCCAGACATTGTGCTAAGGACTGTCTTCTACAGGGATAGAGCTGGGCCCAATAAAGATGTCCCACCATGGTGGCCTGGAGTCACCTGTTATTTTTTCTGGTCTGAAAAATGACTAACGTACGATTATGACACATTTATGTAAGGAAAGTTAAACCCCTACCTCTCAGGGCTGTTGTGAAGCCTGGAAGTCATGAGCCTGGAAGTCATGAACTGTGGTGGCCCATCTGCACCCTGCACCTGTGCCCAGGATGGAGGCCCTGGCAGAGGAGGGAGAGACACAGGATGGGGAGGAGACCCTTAGCCTCTGCTGAACCATGGGTCTCAGGATGCTGCCTCTCTTCTGACCCGTGTCTTTACCTGTCACACGGGGTAACAGTCCTGGCCTGACGTCTTTCTGGGCACTGGGGGAATGTCGGGTCGGTCACTTTAGCACAGGCAGCTCAGGGCCCAGCTCAGACCATGGGCAGATACGCGAGGGGGCTGTTTCTCACAGGGACGCTGAGAGGGCTTCACAGACCCTGCTGGCAATCCCACCCTCTTGGGCGCTACCGTTTGTGAGCTTTGCAGGTTAGTCGTTCCCGTCTCCTCCACCCTCTGCCTGCCACTCAAGGCCCCTGTATCAGGGCCTGAGCCCACCCTCCATGCCATAGCCTTCCCTGGATGTGCCAGGTGATCTCCTGCCTCCAGGCCTCTGCCACCAGTGCCTTCTTAGCCCTCCAGGCCTGCTCAATCTCTTTCCTCCAAGTCTCTTTCCTCCAAATCCCCCTCCAACAGCCCATGTGTCCTTAATTTGAGAAGGGCAGGGTGGGGACTGCAGGCTCCTGGGTTCAAATCACAGCCTGGGCCAGCCAGAGACTCATCTCGCCCAGCCAGCATGGGCCCTACACCAACACCCCCACACCTAACACACACAAATACACACACCCCAATGCACACCCAACACACAAGCCCCTCAATGCATATACAAAATCCCCCCTACACTCAAACACACACACACACACACACACACACACACACACATTAAATACACACATGGCCAATGTACACCCAACGCACATGCCCTTCAACACACATCCCAAACATCCCATCAGACACGCATCACACACACACAAATGCAACACCAACTCACATTCCCAAACTCACATATACAGAACAGATTCTCAAACACTTACCTCCAAACACACACATGCCTTAACCACACATGCTCACCTAACACTCACACACTGCACATACAACACACACCCAAACACTCAACCTGACCCTCAAAACTAACCTTCCCCAACGTAAGCATATGCCAAGAGCATACCACATCTACTCAAACATGGACTTCAACATGCACTCACTCGCCCACTCACACACATACATGCACGCATAAACTGGAGTATGTTTGAGGCATGAGTTGGTGTGGGGGTAGGCACCAGGTACTGGATGTATGTGTCTGGGTGTAGGGGTAGGGTATCAAGGTGTGCTTTGGGTATTGATGTGGAGGCATGATGTGGGCTCACACAGCATGTGTCCATCTCCACCATACACTCCCCAACCACACCCCAACATACACGTACCTACCTATATAAGTACCCCTACACTCACCTGGCCACATTCTTGCACCCAATCAGAAAACTCCTCAACCACACACACCCCAATCTCACCCCTAGACAAACTTTGCAACCATGCATATTCCAACACACTGCAAACACCCTGCACTCAACAGACCCAATCGCATACACACACAAACCCACTCTCTCCTCACCACCCCCCAAAACTGTCAACCACTGACTCTTACAGCACCCCTGCCACCCTCCTGGGCTCTACCCCCAGTTGTCCAGGACTCAGTACATACCCCAGCCTCGAGCTTCTATGGATGAAAAGTGTGTCCCTGTGGGAATGGAGCTGTGAGCCCTCCCCCAAGGCCCCACCCCTGCTGCTGTGCCTGGGCCAGCTCCGCATGGCATGGCCCAGGTGGTGGGAGGACAGGCAGCCCAACCAGCCCTCCTTCTCGGGTCCCCCTGCCCGCATTCCTGCCTGCCCCAGGGGTTTATTCCTCTCTTGTTCGCTGATGATTAAAATACTTTTAAGCCAACCACAAAGATTGTTGTCTTTGTCTTTCTTTCTCTCTCTTTTTGAAAATAAAAACCGACAGATGCATTTGGGGACCCTCTGGTTTTCCTCCGGGGCGATTTACATGACCACAACCAGTTCTTGCAGAAGAAATGCAAACATTCCCGCGGCCTAATAGAAACATTCTCCTCCTCCATCCACCCTCTTAGCAGACCCAGCTTGTGCCCAGGGACGGCTCCCAGGCCCCTCCATCCCCCTTGGAGGCCAAAGGGCCAGAGGAGGATCTGGCTGGACAGTGGGCTGCCAGCCCCATGTGAGAAAACCCTCCGAGCTCCTCTGTTTGTATTTTTGTCACCAACTCTGAAGAGGGAATTGGACAGGCACGATCAACCACCTCAGTGATAGATGAGGAGGCGCCCATGAAATCAGCCCTTTAAATTTAACCACCCTGGGAGGCAGATGCTACAGTGACCTCCATTCGACACCTGAAGAGATGGAGTTGGAGGTCCGGGAATCACTTACTTGCCCAAGGGATCGATTGTGCCTGCTGCCGAGCTGACGGCTCAGTGCAGGATGTGATCACCCGCCTTCGTGGCTTTCTTCAGATATGTTTGCCCCACCCAGCTGACCCAGAGGGGCTCATCTGGAGAAGGGGGGCCAATCCCAGTCCTATGAGCCCTGGTGAGCACACGCTGGGCTTCAGAACAGGGGTGCACCCAGAAAGTGTGACCTTGGGGCTGGAGGAATTTGTGGGGTCACTCCATCTAAACTTCCCTCAGGACAGGAATCTGTTCCATGGCCCCCACAGGGTCCAACCCGCCTTGGTTCACACACTTGCCAAGATGCTGCCCTTCCACGTGAGAAAGGCTTTCCTACCCCTCCATCCATCTGCCTGTCCACCCACCATCCATCAAATACTTCTCAAGTGCTGGCAAGATGCTGAGCGTCATCCCAGCTGCTGGTGACAGAGCAGTGAGCAAGACACTTGTGGTCTCGGTGCTTGTGCAGCTCATGTGCTCGTGGGTGACACAGACAGCAGCCAGGTAAGCAAATAAGAGGGATAATGTCACACCATGAAAGGGCTATGGGGAAAAACACTCGGCCATGTGGAGTGACAGGGAGTAGGGGTGGGGAAGGGGGACCCTGGTGACTTGGAGGTGGTCAGGAAAGGCCTCTGAAGAAGTGGCCTTTGAGCTGAGACCTTAAGGGTGAGAAGGGGCCACCCATGTTAAGCTCTAGGGACAGAGAATTCCTGATCAAGGGAACAGCCAATGCAAAGGCCTTAAGGCAGGAAAGGAGGCAGAGCAAGGAAGCCCGTGCGGCAGGAGCAGAGTGGGCAAAGGGGAGGATGGCCAGGGCGGGGCTGGGGTCTGGAGAGGTGGTGGGTGCGAGAGCTCAGAGAGTGTGCCTTGCTGGCCAGAGGGAGCGTCTGACCGACTGTTCTGGGCAACAGGGCTCCCTAAGATGGAGTAGCACCAGCCTTGAGAGCTTCCTGGTGTCCCCCCAAAGTGTGGCTCCAGAGCCCACGCCAGAGTCACCTCCTGGTGCAGAGACTGCCATCCTGCAACTGTGACGCTGTGAGACTACTCAACGCTTCTTTTGACCACAGCCCCTTCTGTTATGTGGCCCTCGAGGGACTTTCCCAGTTGCCATCTCATCTGAGCATCCCCCAAACATGGAAAGCAGGGCAGTCATGACAACCTCTTCCTGACAGATGAGGCACACACAATAATTTCTGCATAGAGCAAACTTGAACCCAAGTCTTTCCTTCAGAGTGTCCAGGGGACCCCACCAACGCCACCCTATCCCTGTGGAGCAATGTTTGGGTACCGGAGGTTGTGGCAGGTAGCTGGGGCTAGGCACGGTACCTGGCTGTTTAAATATCTTAGCTTATAAAAGGACAGCACCAAAGCGCAGAGAGGGGAAGTGACTTGTCCAAAGTCACACTGCAAATCTGAGGAGGAGCCGGGGTTTGACTCAAGTCTGGTACCACAGAACAAGCCAAACACCTCATTAGTGCCCATCTGGACTGAGGCCTGAGTCTGTAAGCAATAGAGACACTAGGGAAGGGTGCGGGTGGGGGTGGGGTACCATTAGAGGGGAACAATGCAGGTCCCACCTGTCACCAGGCACCACTGGCCAGGTCTGAGAGGCTGGGGCACACTCCCCTGTGAGTCGCTGCCTTGGTGGACTCAGAAGGGCTGCCCTGCCCCCAACTCCCTCTGATACCACTGAGGTCACTTCTGAAGGACACTCTGTCTTCCTCCCAAGTTCCCATCAGGACTTCTGAAGCCTGAAGGGCACAGTCTCTGGGGTGTACAACGGAAAAGGCCTCGCAAGAAGGGCAGGGGACCCAGGTACCCAAAAGGGACGGGCAGTTCCCTGGGAACCGGAAACTGACTCCCTAGGTGGGCCTGGTTGCCACCCTTGGGCCAGCTTCCTTAGGCTTGGGGACCCATGGGGCTGGCACGTTCCAGAAAGAAACACACAGACTCTCAGAATCAAAGACTAGTCAGATGGAAAGACTAGACACCCCACCTCCCCAGTCAGGTGGCTATGTCACTCCCTTCCCTACCAAGCAATCTCTCTCAGGCCGCTCTGGTTCTGTAAACCCTCTAGGTTACACCTCATCTGTGGCTCTGAAGGCGGCTGAGAGAGATGTGGCACTTTCAGTTTGGACTTTAAAAAGACCACTCTGGCTGCAGTCTAGAGCATGGACTGAAGGGGACCAGAAAAGAGGTCACACAGGTGAGTGAACGTGTGCACAGGTGTACTGTAGGTGAGTGTGTGCAGGTTTACTGCAAGTATGTGTGTGTGCAGGTGTAGCACAGGTGTGTGTGTGTGTGTGTGTGTGTGCGCGCGCACAGCCTTGTCCTGCCCACCTGGGGCTATGAAGACGTGGCTGGACCTTAGGAAAGGCCTGAGAACCAAAAGCCTCTCTAATACATGGGTTAATCGCCCCAGACTCAGAAACCAGGCATACAGGAAAACCCTCAGGATGAGGGGCATCACTCCCAGGATGAGAAAGAGGGAGGGCTAAGCGCAGCACACACTTCACCACCACCCCCAGCCCGTGCAACTACCTTCTCAGACAGTAGTCCAGAACCCCCAGGAGTGCCATGGGACATGAACAGCCCAGGCCGGCATTCATAGCCCCTCTTTCCTCCCCAAGACCCAGGGTGAACCCGCAGTCAGGGTGGGACAGGAACAAAGTGTGTCCACTCGGCCATACTCAGGCCCTTTTTGCCAAACACCCTGGATACTACGTACATAGGATCAAGTCTCCAGGACAGCTCCCATGGTGGGCCTTCTTCATAACTTCCATTTCACAGAGGGAGAAACTGAGGCATAGAGAATTATGCAACTTGCCTACGTTCACCCAAATAGAAAGTCACAGTAACTGGGCTTTGGCTCAAGCAGTCTGGCTCTAGAGGAAGGTTCAGGAAGCTGGGTCATCAGCCCTTGGTGACTGACTAGACGTAAGGACGTGAGGAAGAGTCTGGAGAGCCTCCTAGGGTTCTGAGGGATGGAAGGAAGGGCAGTAACAGGGACCCAGATACAGAGCAGCCATGCTCTGTGGCTGAGGCTGGCTGGGGAAGAACCCGGCCCTCTGATCCCACCAGACGGGCCTTGAAACAGACACAGAGCGGATCACGTGGGAGCACGATGCTGCTGAGCGGCTACCAAGAAGTATCTTGTCACTCCAATTACATTTCTGAATGCCTCTCCTAATTCCCTTCCTGTAAAATCAGACAGACTAGGTAAATATATACTTTTTTTAAAATGAGCACATTATAGTACCTAAATGGTTTTTATCAAGTTGTTTCCAGTCTCTTGAAATGTTCTGATTTCTAAATAATCCTTTATCTGTTCCATATGCCCCTCTGAAGTCATTGTTAACAGAACAGCAGAAAACACATAAATAATCTTCCCTCTCACATGAGCTTATGATGGACTCCAGTTACTGTCAATCAAATGTCATTAGGTAGCCCCAAATCAAAGCAGGACAGGGGCCACTCATTAGATCAGGGACCAGCCTCTAGATGCTGAGGGATGGGGCCCAGAGGGGGCTGGCAGCACCCAGCCCTGCGGTGGGCACTGTTTGTCAGGCTGGCAGGGCACTGTCAAACACATGGTGGGTGGGTGAGGCAGAGGGCCCAACGCAGGGACCCCTCCAGGCAGGCCGGGGTCATGCTAAGCGTCATCCCCTAGGGTTCAGTCCCCTGCTCTGTCATTTACCATCAAAGCGATCTTTTGAAAGCAGCATTAAGGAAGGCCTATGGAGGCCTCTGATCGTACCCTTCATGGATCTCAAGCCAAGTCCTGGTTCCTCCACGTGCATCCAGACCCCTGCCCGACCCAGTCCTGTGGATCAGCCCAGTCTCCAGGCATTGCTCTCCACCCCAGGCCCTGTGCTCTGGTCCTGGCAGACCTCCAGCCATTCCTAAACACGATGATCCATTGTTCACGCTGCTCCCTCACACACTCGTTCCCTGAGGGCCAGCCCACACACCCACTGCCTTTCTCCAGCGTGCGGCTTCCTCACCAGACTCAGGGCAAGGTGGAGCTGGATGTATCCTTTGTGTCATAGCACCCAGCACCATCCCAGGGCCTGGCTCTGAGGAGCTCTCAGAAAAGGCTGAATGAATGAACAGATGCCCATCCTTCCCTTGGGAGAGGCATTTGTCCCACTCAATTCAGGACACCCTCAGTATGTGCTTCTTTGCTTCTCTCTCTCAGATTATCTAGAATCTGCCGGAGACAAAATCAGGGCTTACCAAGCAACCACCTGCTTCCTGGCCCTGCCAGCTGTGGGTCCCAGTGCTCCAGATCCTGAAGGCTAAAACATCTGGAAGGGGACGGCAGCCCTAGACTTGTCCGTGCTGTCTCAGAAACCGAAAACCAGGAGAGATACAAATCCCAAACTCAAGAGGGCTTGCAGTAGCAGAGCTAAGAGTCAGACCCAGAGCAGGAAGGGCCTGGAGCACCTTGCAGACCCTAGAGCCCAGAGCTTCCTGGAAACAGGCACCCAGAACACAGGGCGCCTTGCTGGTCTCGGTCATCTTGTATAAACCCTGTCTTGTTGGGCTTTGACTTTTCTGAAGTAGGGACTGAGTGTCTCTTGGCTATGCCCATCCCTCCCTGAGCCTGACCTGACACAGAGTGGACAGCCACTGGGGCTGCTGGCTTGGGGTGGGCAGCAGAGAGGACCTCGGGCCTGGAGCCCACAGGCCACAACCTCATCTTGCCATTTGCTCAATCCCAGTTTTGGACTACAAGTTAGAAGGTCCCTGCCTTCACCTCCTTTCTCCTTCCTTCATCCTGGGGCCTGTCCTCAGAGCATGCCTGGCACTGCCCTGCCCTCCTAGGCCACTTTGGGCTGGGTGACAACTGGGGGCTCCTTTGGGTACCCATCCACTGGTCTGTCCCTCCCATTCATCCTCTCACCACGCATCTCCTCTTGCCCTCAGGGTCCAGCCCAGCTGCTGCAATGTGGGACAAGGGCCTGGGCCTGAGCCCGTGAACCTCTGCTGAGGCTCACCCCACCACACGCCTGGTACCAGCGGGCCTCGGCCCTGCAGCTGACCCCCTGCTACGTAAGGGGGAGTGCTCAGCCTCCCTGTCTCTCTGCTACACACACAACCTCATTCACATACTCATATTCACACACATTCTCACACATACATACACTCAAATACATATACTCACACATATACATACTCACATATATGCATGTACACACACTCTCACATATCCAGACTTGCATATACACATACACACTTACATTCACATACACACACACACACACACTCATACATATACACTCACCCACATACACCTGCACACACCTGCATATACCCACTCTCACACATATACACACATACACAAACACATACATACACACACTCACACATATACACACTCACATAAACACATACACACATTCACACACATTCTTCTCGCATATACACACTTGCATATACACATATACACACTCACACCCCCCACACTCACCCATCTACACACTCACATATACACATACACATACTTTCTCACATGTACATGCTGGTGCGCACGCACGCACACACATACACACCCTTACCTTTGCCCACACTCTTCCCTCTCTGAGAATGGCCTTCCTCCTACTTTGGCTAGCACCTCCTCAACCTTCAAAGTCCAACTCAAGTGTTTCCTCTCCTGGGAAGCCCTCCCCGACTTCCCAGGAGGGATTAGGGGCCCTTCTAGAATCCCACAGCTGTGTTCCCAGCAAGATAAAGCACACACACAGCACATGAAGAACTTTTAACCGGAACGTGCCTAGGCAGGGACCAAGTCCTTGAGGGAGACAGAAAAGTCCAACATGAAGCTGGAGAAGCTTGCAGCTCACCAGCAAAGACAGACAGACAAAAGCCAGCTCTGACAGTCCCTAGGACAGTGGCCATGCCCAACTCATCTCTGTCCCAGCACTGAGGGAAGACAAGGACCACTGGAGGTTGCCAGGCCTGCCCCCGCTCAGTGACTGAACCCCCTGTCAGCCTCCAACCCTGATTCCCATGCCTTGGAGACACGTGCTTATTTCCGCTGCAAGGGTAGCAGTTCCGCTGGTGGACAATTCTGGACAAGAAGACCTGGTCCACACACTGAGCTGCCATTGTCTCCCTCCAGTGCCCGCCAGTGAGAGTGGAAGCCGCAGTGGGCGGGTGGTGGGGGGCTGGTGCATCACAGGTGAGAGTGGACACAGGACCTGGATTAGCCTGGCCAGCCCAAGGGCACATTGGCATAACTGGCATTGATGTGCCTTTGCCAAATACTTGCTGAGGGCTCTCTGTGCAGCACAGCACTAGGCCCTGGGGTGGCCGTGCACACAGTAGGAGCTTTAAGAAGGCCCTGACCACAGCCTGCCCAGTGGACGCCTCAGGAGTAGCCCACGATGGTGGTGAGCACCCACTCAGTTCTCAGGACCACAGTCCCTGCTGTCTGGAGTAACAGAGGAAACACACCACAGTCACTGCCCTTGCCCTGATCCCACTGTGCTACCCACCCCACCTCCAGCCAGGCAGCCAGCTAGAGCTCCAGAGAGGAGTGGGTTTTTGCTCCATCAAGGCTCTCTAATGCATGCTCCATCACTGACCACCAACTGTAAGCCAGACACTGTGAAGGGTTCTCAACGGCCATCACCTGGTTTATTTGAGTCCCACAAAGCAGTGTCCACTACTCTTCCCAACTCCCATCCTCCACCACTAACCAAGTCATAGATGAAGAAATCCAGGCTCAGAGGGGCTACCCCGTTGGCACAAGGTCACACGGCAAGCAGGAGAGAGCCAGGATGCAAACCAGGTCTCTCTTGGCATGAGCCTCCTTGGGATGCTTTAATAAGCAGGGAAGCCAAGGGGGCCCCGGGCCATGCAGGTAAGCCGAGCAGCGGGGAGGGAAGAATAAGCTGCATTTATAAACGCAGCACGACTTTACAAGCCTCCAGCTATCATTTCATCATAGTCCGGGCCTGGAAAGTCTGCATAATCCTGGAAGGCGCTGGGTTTCGGCTAAAAGACCGCTGTGACTGCTAATTGGATCCTCAGCCTGCACTGTAAATCAGACCAAAGTGTGGGCAATCTTTTTTCAAACAGGCACTGTATGTCTTTACGTTATTGTTGGCGGACCAGGGCCTTAAATAATTTCTGTGTAACTCAGTTCATAAATCTGCCCTCGCTCTGTGGCTGGCAAACACTGCCGGAGAAGAGACCAGGCTCCCAAGGTAAACAGCTGGACTGGCAGCTGCCTCCTGGCCACAGGAAAGTCAGAGAAACGGGCCCGGGCAGGGGCTGGCTGCCCTCACACTCTGGAAGCCTCAGACGTGCCGGGTTTGGCAGGGGTCGGAGGGTCGGTGGGCCCGGTAGTTCATGAAGAATCACCCAGAGTGTGAAGGCAAGGCAGTCAGGCCTGTGGGAGCCCAGGTGCTCCAGGTGGGGGAACAGGCCGGCAAATGGGGCAGGTCAGAGGGCGGTCAGAGAAACTGCAGGGAACTCCCTCCACCAAGCACCCACAGCATGCAAATCTCTCCACACCCCTGGAGGCTGGTTCCACCATCCCCATTTCAGAGGTGGGAGACAGAGACTCACAGAGGTTGCACCACTTGTCCACAGAGCCAACAAGAGATGAAGCCACAGTCTGGACCCAGGGCTGCCCTATTTCAAAGTCTTTTCCATGTTATACATGAAGGGAGGACCCGGGGGCAGACGGGGTTACGGACACCATCATCACCAAACCAAGTATCCGTTCGCCAGGAATGACTTGCACAGGTGTTGTTCTGAGGGCAACATGCCAGAACGTTCACATTTGGGGTGATGCCAGGACACAACAGTGGGGGAAGGAGGGAGCTTCCCAGAGACAACGGACCAGCGGAGGCTGGACGATCCCATCTTACAAGGTGTGCAGAGGAGGCTCCCATATCATGCGGTAGAGAAAAGCCACCATTGACTCTAATCATCTGCTGAACACCTGCAGTGTGCCAGGTCGTTGCCGGGTGACAAAGGGCCAAGGAGAAGGGTGAGAGTCTGTGCCTGCCTTCAAAGAGCTGAGTGGCGAACAGGAGACAGGGCTCCTGCACAGAATTCTCCCACACAGAGACGGGCACAAGATGAGCCTGGGGACGTCAGAGAACAGCAACCCTGCCACCACCATGGCGGCTCATGGTGTGTGATGCGCTCCCACACCTGCAGGTCACCCATCTGCTCCTGACGGACCAGCACTACAGACCACAGCTGAGCTGATTCAAGATGACCCAGCAATGGCTTTCAGAGCCACAGTCCCACCCTCTTTCCTGAGTCCCAGCCCCGCCCTCCCCATCGCACCCACCGCTCCAAAGGGCAGGCCTCCCACCCCCTAGGCCCTGGTGTATCCCAGGAAGTCCCATTTCCTGCTCTTCCAGCTGTAACAACATAATAATAATGGTGATAAAGAAGAGCCTTAGCCACTAGAAACCTCAATTCCCACATCTGTAAAATGGAGGTGATGGCTGGGCGCAGTGGCTCACGTATGTAATCCCAGCACTTTGGGAGGCTGAGGTGGGAGAATCACCTGAACACAAGAGTTCAAGACCAGCCTGGGTAGCATAGTGACACTTCATTTCTACAAACAATTAACAAATCAGTCAGGTGTGGTGGTATGCACTGGTGGTCCCAGTTACTTGGGAGGCTGAGATGGAAGGAATGCCTGAGCCCAGGAGGTAGAGGCTGCAGTGAGCTGGGATCGTGCCACTGTACTTCAGTCTGGGTGACAGAGGGAGACCCTGACTCAAAAACAAAATGAAACAAAAAATACTGTTATGGTGCTTTGCCATATATTATTTCCTATGATCCTTACAACTTGCAAACTAGTTATTATTGGGGACCATTTTACAGATGAGGAAACTGAGGTTTTGCTTTGGGCCATTCTTCTGCAAAATAACCAGGTTATACAAAAATACATGGTTTGTGTCATGTTGCTTGGGTAATAAAAGGAAAGAAAAACCTTAGATGATGGGGAGAAACAAAAGTACAAAGCCTTGAGCTAAAACTAGACTAGTGAGGGGTAGGGCTCCCCTGAGAGTAGGTGCCCGACTCAGGCTCCAGTGTGTCCAGAGACAAAGATCAGCCACATGGGCTCACACTCCTTTCTCAAGCAGAGGGAGAATCTGAAGGGACAAAGCACCACAAAACCGGACCCCCCCAAGGATTTCAACTTTTAAAGCTATCAGAATATAAACTAGTATGGGTGATATGTTTAAAGAACAAAAGGGCAGAATCACAACAAATGGGCAGGTAACAAGAGACTATCAGAAACAACCAGTCAGACTTGAAAAGGATCAGACAGAATGTCTAAAAATTAAAAATACAATGGTTGAAATAGCTTTTTAAACACTTAATTAAAAACATTTTTTTTTCACTGAAGTGAGTCAGACAACAGATTAGGCACAGGATAACTGGAAGAAACAGCTGAAAAAATTTGACAGCATTCAGATCAGAGAGACAAGCAGCCAGAAAAGAAGAAATATAGAAGCTGGATAAGAAGGCTTAATACACACCTTTAATCATTAAAGCCTCAAAAAGAAAGAAGAGAGCGTGGAAAAGAAGCAGCATCTGAAGCAATGATCCACATCTACTCACAGGGCCGTGAACACTCAGAATATCAAAGAGGCAGAAGATCTTAAAAGCAACACGGAGGAAATACAGATGACCCACCAAAGAATGACAATTAGACTGATGGGTTTCTCTCCAGCAGAAAGGAAGCCAGAGGCAAAGCAATAATATTTTCAAACTGCTAAGAGAAAACAACTGTCAACCTAGAAGTAGGTGCCCCCAAAATTCTCTTGGAAAATGAGAGAGAGAAAAGAGCACCTTACTCAAGGAGCTTCTAAAGGATGAACTCAGGAAGAAGAAAAATGATCCCACAAGGAACTAATGATGTGCAAATAAATTTGCAAACATGTAGGTAGAGCTAAATAAATATTGTATTTTTAGTGATAATGCTCTCTATTATAAGTATGAACTCCAGGCTCTTTTAGGCTAAGATAAAGATTCAAAGGTAATCACTAAGAAAAAGGAATTAATTCTGAGTGAATAACTTCCAAACCAGCAGAGGGGAGGGAAAAGCAATAAGAAAACAAAAGGCCCTAATCAATCAAAAAAGTTAAACAACAACAACAAAAAACTAAGCCAAAATAAGCAAACAAAAAAGGAAACATAGAAAAAGCAGAAGTAGAAAGCAAAATGTAAGATACCAGTAACATGCCCATATGCATGAGTAATCATAATAATTGAAAAGGGATTCAACTAATTAAAAGAGAGCATGTCAGAATGAACTAAAGAAACAAAACAAATTAACTCCCTGTTTTCCAACTAAAATAAATACACCTACAACATAAGGACATGAAAAAGTTGAAAGATAAAAAAACAGAAGATGATATACCATGCAAATACTCTTCAAAACAAAGCTGGTATGCCCATATTAATATTTGATAAAGTAGAAGTCAAACGAAAAATTATTAGGGGTAGCTTTATTATCTAATAATAGAAGTCTTGAATTTCTAGAAACTTAATGATATTTTATGAAACCTAATGATAAAGAGAGAAGTGCAAAGTCTATCACTTTGGTGGGTGATTTCAACACCTTTCTCTCAATTGTTAATACATTAAGCAAAGAAAAATTAATACAGCTACAGAAAATCTGAATAGCACATTAAGCAAAAAATTGAACAAAGAGTATACACATATGGAACATTTACCAAAAAAATGCCATAAACTAGGTTAAAAAAACTCATATAAATAATATTCTCCAAATACACTGAAATTAAATTAGAAGTCTATAACAAAAAGGAAAAAAGATATCCCTATGTTTGGAAAATTAAAGATTCACTGAGTCAGTCAAGGCATTGGTAATGAATATTTACAATACTTATTAAGAACTGAACCCTAATGTCATCAGTACATATTAAAAATTCTAAGATGCAGTAAAAGTGGCATTAAAAGGGAAATTTATTTTCTAAAGAATTATACTAGAGAAAAGAAAGGCTGAGCATTAATGTGCTAGGAAGTTCATTTAAGAAATTAGAAGGACAGCAAAATAAACAAAATATGTAAAAAAAATGAGATGATAAAGATAAAAGCAGAAACTAGTATAACAGAAACAAAGATACAAGAGGGAGACCCAACTAAACCTGGAGTTAGTTCTTGAAAAGACTTGTGAAAGAGACAAAGCTCTGGAGAAATGAATTTTTTAAAGAAAGAGAAAAGGCAAAGAATGATATTAGGAATAAAAAGGGAAACATATTACAGATCCAGGAAAGATTTCTTTAAAAAATAAGAGAGTAGCCGGGCTCGGTGGCTCAGCCTATAATCCCGCGCCTTTGGGAGGCTGAGGTGAGTGGATTGCCTGAGCCCGCGGGTTCGAGACCCGCCTGGGCAAGCGAGACTTCATCTCTACAATAAATCAAAAAATCAGCCGGGCGTGGTAGCGCGTGCCTGTAGTTCCAACTACTTGGAAGGCTGAGGTGGAAGGATCGCCGGAGCCCAGCAGGTCGAGGCTGCGGTGGCCGGGAGTGGCCACTGCACTCCAGTCTAGGCGACAGTGAGACTCCAACTCAAAAAAAAAAAGACTGGAAACAAAGGTGGAAACTTCTGAAGCAGCTGGCCTCTGGGATAAACCGTAACACAGGCATACTGTGTTCATTTAATAAAGAAAGAAACAATATTCAAGGCTGTATGCAAATGTTGAAAATACAGAGATTTTGTCTGCAATGTGGCATCTAAAAAAAGGCCTTTAGTCTCCGTTTATCTATTAGGCAATGAAATCCTTCTTTGTTGTAATTTTTAGGGAAGTATTATGCCTACAGGTAGGGGATGTCTTATCATTCGAAGTGGGTGTTTTGAGTTTAAAACAATGGATATATGAAGTTTTCTACTTAGTTCTTATCTTCGGCCTACCTCCAAAGCCTCTGAGGCTATTGTTTTTGCTTCACAGAAAGCTAGATCAAGCTCAGACTCATTTTCTCTCAATACAGCTGTAAGAGTTGCTGCTGTGTGATGGAAGAGGCCAACATTCATTGAGCTCCAACCCTGTGAGGAGGTTACAGAAGGTGCCTTGTGACTTGAGTATCAATCTGAACTGGATGAGCCGAGCTCATCGTATGTACCGCAGCGTCTATTATCCTTGGAAGTCAGGAGGGTAGGACGCTAAGGAGGGCAATTCCAGTTTTATTCTTTTCCCTTAAAGTCATATTTGTTTAAAATTTGTAGAACCACTTGAAGTTTTAAGACCTATGTGTCTTTGTACCGGATGGTATTTTCCAAGATATCACTACGAAATATACAAAAGTAGCATTGTGTTTGCCATAAGATGTTAAAATTCCTACATGATAATGCAATGATATCTGTTGTTTAATGAGAAGTTTTCATGCAATCGTTTCTTCCACATCGAGATATTTACTAAATCATGGCAGGGCATGAGATTTAAAAGATCTCTCATTACTAATTTGTTGTTTTTGAAAATCCCAGTGTTCACGATAATAGGTAGTGCTGTTTAAAACGTCTGTGTAATGATCTGAACTATTATCTGCAGCACAAATGATATTTTCACAGCTGCTGTGTGCCTGGAGTCAGCCATGTCCTTTATGATACCTTGTCTCGGCATGGGCTCTTATTCTGAGCATTTGCCTTTTAAAATCTCTACAGAGATCTGACAGAAAAAATCACAAGAACAGCATCTTTTGTGCTTCCCTTTCTCTGGAAATACCAAAGCAGCAGTGTATCTTCCCATATTTAAAAAAGAAAGAAAGAAAATTTTTTAATCTTTCATTTTCCAATATAAAGTTTTTAGCCAAAGGATATTTATTAAAAGAAAATAGATCTGTCACTCACTAATTCAATGACTAACGACGTAAGTTTAAAACTTACTTTTTCTATGAGTATCAGACAAATGTAACACAAACTGGATATTTCAGTTCTCTTACAGAAAAAAATGAAGAAAAATGAAATAAAACAAAGACAGACATTATATATCCCATGGACCTAGAATTAAATCTAAAAAAGCTTACCCTACCTAGACTTAAGTGGAGGTAGATGAGAATATATTGTAGGGTAAACAGACTTTAATTACTGGTTTATTTTTCTCTAAGGTTTACCATGGCTTATAGACTGAAGAAACCAATCAAACTGTCAGGAGTTTATTGCAGAACAATGGTAACTTCTGGGAAAGAGTTTATCCTGAAAATTGCGGGGAACCAGCTTGATTTAGATACACAGATAGTCTTCGGAATGAAAGGATAATTCTGAAAACAACAAAGTCATTAGAAGATAACTTTTTACTCTGGCCCCCAATGATGAATTGATGCCTGAGCATTATGACCTGAAAAAAACCTATGTTTAAAAATGAAAGAGTGGGAACATTCCTTGTAATGGCAAAGGATCGAGGTGGTTGTGCCTTTCATTAATTAAAATTATCCGAGTCTTTTTTAGAGAAGGAAGTTAACTATTTGAAGGTAGCACAAAATGTTCAAAGTAGAGAATCCAGAGGAAATTCTAATTTCAGAGGACATTCTGACTTGAGGGCACTGTCCAACCTCCACAGCTATAGCTGCAGGAGATACCAGAACAAAGCACCACATGCTTGCCAGTAAAAGATGGCATGGATCAGCATTCGGGCAGGCAATCTCCAAAATGTGTTGTCTATATGCCCAGTTTTCAACAAAAAAATTAGTAGACACACAGAAATAAATAAGAAGAAAAACTCATACTCAGAATAGAAAGTGATTCCAAGTGGGTCTAGATATCAGGTTTAGCCTAAAGTCTTCAAAGCAGCTAAAATGAAAACATTCAAATAAGTAAGGAAAAATAAGTTCTCAATAGGAGACTCACATATGACAAAATGCAAGAGAGACACTCTTCCAGTTTGGCATCCAACATAGGACTCGGAAGGAATTCTGGTGCGGCAAGAGTTTCAAAGAATGGTAGAGAAATTTTGGAGTGTCAAATGCCAGATGCATTTGTATTCAGGCGCAGTGGACACAGCTCCTAATAGCAATAACAGGCTCCCACAACCTGACCCTCAACTGCTATTGGAAGCATTATTAAGAATGTAGACAACTTCTGTTTTTGGCACCAGCCTCCTTCTTCTCAAAGCAGCCACTGAAAGCACATGGCAAGGTCCCTTCAGATGCACATACTTAACTGTGGAAGCTATTTGGAGGGCTCTCACCTAAAACTCAATTATTCTATGAGAGAAGAAATAAAATCGTATTTTGGAAATCACGTTTTCTTCAACATTATACTTACATTCATATCTTGCATGATTCCTAATACAAACGTTAATCATTTTTGACACCCTGCTATCTTCTAGTTTCTTTTCTATATTGTTTTCATTATCAATAGCGTGTCATCACACTAATAATAGAAATTATGGATGCTGAAACATTTATAACAATGATTTTTGAATACTGGGACTGGAGATTCACTCAAGAACACTCTCCTATTACTTTCTGCTACCCAGTACAATTCCAATCAAGTACACTTCCTTGATTTCATTCAGATGCAGTCAGAACGTGTGCAGTCTAGGACCATTACAATTTGGTGCTTACCATGTAGTAGGAAATATATATTTGTCTGTTTATGTATTCATTTATTTTTTAATTTCAATAGCTTTAGGGGGTAAAAATGGTTTTTGGTTACGTGGATGCATGCTATATTGGCGAAGAAAACATATATATTTGTTGAATAAATACATGAGTCATGATCCCCAAAGAGCAATAATATATTTTAACAAGGGCTTTCTAAAACCATTCACTGCAAAAGTGAGTAGATCTTAGGGGAGTTATGTCTAGACCTAGGAAATGCACCGCTTGGCTTCTTAAACATGTGTTTTACCCATCATGCTGTTTTGTTTTCCATCCCAGGAATACTAGGCAGTAGAATGGGCAGAATCAATCTTTTGTTTAGGCATGACAACTTATGGATTGTATTTTCCTTGGTCAATTTTTCAAGGGGACACATAATACTACTCTAGCCTCATAAGAATGTATTTCATGTTCCCAAAATTGGTGGGTAAGTTCATTTCAATGATGGAGTGATATAAAATATGTTGTGTTGAACACCAAATACACATGATGGTCTTCTTAAGAACTCAAAGTCTAAAGGATGACTTATTGAAAACGTTATTTGGTTATACTGGCATCTTTTTGTTTGAAAGCGGTGGTATAATTTATTACCAAGCTTTTGTTAGACTGCCAATGCTTAAATCTAACCTGAAAGTCACGTCAAATCTCTTGTAGGCTAAATGTTTATATATCTACACATCACCATCCCATATGCAGACATGCTATAAGAAGTTATTATATCAATCCGCGTAAAGACTTACATTTAAAAGATTAAAAATATTTTATTAACAATGCTCGTTTATCAAAGATGTACATGCAGTAGTTAAAACCTTACCAAATGAATTACTTGAAAGTGATCTTGTTGAATCTAACACCAGACCGTTCTTACCCATACTTCTCTGCCTGAGCCACCAAATCACGCCCTAGTGGGTTGTGTTTGTTATTCTAGTTCTGTCACATTTGATGGGGCTAGTTCACCTATTCCTAGTGGACGCTCCTTCAGTCTCATTTAATGCTGAGCTGAACTGGGAGTACAGGAGCACAAAGCAGCTGTGACAGATGTTGGGAACTTTTCCAAGAAAGTTTATAATAAAGACCTACACCTTCACGCTACTACCTCATGATTAGCTCCTCACAGGTCTGCTCCTGGAAGCTGGGCCAATTAGCCTTCAACGTTGAGTTCTGGTATGCACGTGAGGAAAAGTAAGATAAAATTCATATAGCATTGGAGACTACGTTTGCCAGTTGACTAGCTGGCTGAATCATACAGAGATAATATTAGTGCATACTTATAAATAAATGCTAATTTCCACAAAACACAAGGGGGAAAAGTCAAGTTTCTACGGTCCATAGTAATTGTGAAACCATTGGTGAGTATTTATTATGTGACAAATAATTCACGTCACAGAATAGAAGTGTCATTTTCTGCCTTTATTTGGAGTGTAACATTAGAGTACAATTCCAGAAGGCACAATTACATATTAAGATTTTATTATAACTAAATACATGTGTGAAGGGAAGAAATCACTATGAATGTTAGAGTTTGCTCAGTATATTCTGGTATTGTTTTTAAATTTTGTTAGATATACAAAATTCAAGAGCCTAAAAAATAAATTAGAAAGAAATAAAATATTATAAGTAATGGACTGCTACAGAACTCTTATAAAATCGGCTAAGGTGTCATTTTTACTAGTGTAAAGAACAAGGGATTGAATTAAGGAAAGTTCAAGTTACTTGGCTAGAATCACTCAGAGCTAATAAGACGTGGGGTCAGAACTCCCACAGAGCAATCACATACTTTTATGATCTTACCAGAACTAAAGTCATTCGTATTCCAGAAGGATGATGTTCCCAGATTTTCACAAATTTCTAGATGTATAAATGTTGTCATTTATATAGGAATGCTCTCCTTTCACTTCCATTCCCAAATAATAATTGGCGTTAACATTTTTCAGAATATCTCACAAGATAAGCAGCCAATGATAAAGATTCATAGAGATGCGACTTTGATGGCAGACGTCAGGCCTCGTTCTTTCGATAAATGCCTGTTTGGGCCTCTCAAAGCACACTTGATGGAATGCTGAGTCTCAGGACACGACAAACACTAGCATGCCCTGAACCTTGAAATCTCACGTTAACAGTTAAACCGTGAATGCTAAATTTAATATAACCAAGGGTTGACTTAGTACTATAATAGTATTGATTGCACTTTACTCAATTCGGGGAAAATTCTTTCCTACCACTAGCAAAAATAAATGCCAACATATGTGTATGCATACAAAATTAAGTACTCTACTTAGAACTCTATGCCTAGGAAGTAATTGGCTTTTGTTTAGCATCATTTACTTCATTAAGACAATTTTCAAATGTGTCAGAGGTGAGAGTGGCAAATTTTACCCACAGGAAGATTTTTCTTTATAGATTAAAAAAAAAGTTTATTTAGAAAGGAGCTTAGAAAAGTGGATTCACTTCTCAAGGGAGAGAAGGGGCCAGGCACTTGAAGGAAACATGGCCTAGGAAAGATTTTGAATTCTTTTACTACTGCCATGGCTTGGTCTTCTGTCCCCCCCCAAAAAAACTTATGCTGATCACAGTGTTAGAAGTGGGGCCTAATTTAAGGTGTTTGGGTAACGGGCCAGAAACCTTTGGGGGAAGTGAGTTCTTACTCTATTAGCGCTCAAGAGAGCTGGTTATTTTAAAAAGATTGACACAACTCTTCTTTCTGTCTTGCTTCCTCTCTTACAATGGGATCTTTTGGACAGGCTGGCTCCACTGAGTCTTCCACCATGGGTAGAAGCAGCCACCTGAAGCCCTCATCAGATGTAGATGTTTAATCTTGAACTTTTCCACACAGTGGAATGATGAACCCAATACATCAAATCAATGCATTTTGCAGCCTCAGGAATTCCTTTATAACAACTACAGTGACTAAGACAGCTTCATACAGCAACATAAGATCATTTTTGTCTCCCAGTTTTTTTGCCTCCAAAGATTTGGAATTTAAAGGTGAAGTCTTTTACAATATGTAAGCATTATATAAATGTACTAGGAAGTGGATGCAACTAGGAAGTGGATGCCACTAGGAAGTGGATGCAACAAATCATAAATGTGTACAGGTGTTCATGGTCATTTTGACACATGTTGATAGAAAGATCATCAATGAAGTGCAATTTATCAAGAGCCAGTGATAAAGTAAGAAACTCAACTGTGTATTTATCCTTTATGCTAAAGACAAAAGTTATTTTACTCTTTCTCTTGATTTGCAAATTAAACAGCCTGCTATACCTTTTCTAAAATACAGGAATCCTTACTGAGGACAAGTAAAATTACGTCAATAAAAATGAATACTTGAAATTACTCAGAAAAATAGCTACCTTAAGATTAGTTCTATTTTATATTAAATGTGTTTCTTAAAACAACTAGTTAGTAGTAAAGATTAGACTCATCTGTCAAGCTAGTGAAAAGAGATTCTTCTCCTTTTGACAATGCAAATGATTTTTGTCCCTCAGTTTGAGAGCTAATGACTAATGATGGAAGAAACTGGATCATTCAAAAATTGACCAAAATGGTGTCGCTGCCACAAGCACTACTGCTTATTAACTCTGTCAATCTGGTGTGGACACTTAGCCTCACCAAAATTTCAGTCTCTTCCTTTGTAAAATGAATATGCTCCTCTTATCATAAGGAAAATGCGAGGTTTAGAAATAATGTTGAGGAAAAGAATCTGGTTTACTCTAGCCCTTCAAGAAGAAAAATAGTAACTCATATTATCTGAGTCAATATCCCATCAACAACCAAAGCAATTATTTATCTAAGTTTAAAATTGCAAGAAAAAGTGAAATATACAAAATGCAGCATTAAATATAGTTGCCTTATGATATAATAATTTAGAATACCAAATCATTTTCTGAAATACTTATCTGAACATAGGAGGTGATGGCCTAACATTTTTATTTTTTGTTTTTAAATGTAGTGGAAAACCTTGCAATGTCTTAATGTATAGGTCATAGTTTCCTTTATTAACAAACTAACGTCATACTTGCATACAAATGATCATATTTACTTGAAACATGCTTTTTATGTGATTTGATTTCTTTTTTTCAAAACTGTATTAAAAAGAAATCATTAAATTACTTAAAGTATGTGGAAAATTTGGCAATGTATTGTCTTGATATAAGCAGTTGTTATAAGTAGTGTTATACTCAATACATTAACACACTTCATCTGGAATTAGAAGGAAAAAAAGAACAAAAATAAAATAAAGAAAAAAATTCAACATGGATAATATAACACATAAAGGAAGGTTATTTTTAATGGCATTTTCCAGTGTCTTTTCTTTTCATGCTTTTGGCTGCAAAGTAAAATAACAATGCACATAAAAATAAACTGCAAATGGTTTGTTAATTTTCCTTTGAAATGCAGTGTATTGTGAATAATACTCGATAGGGACATTTTCTTTTAGTTCATGGAAAATGGCCTTAAAAGCAAATATTTTTTTAGGGGTATGAATTGTTGCCTTACATTAAATATTTCCTATTCAAAATAGCACAACAGCTTGTATTGACCTTTGAATATTATATGCAAATCTGATATTTTTTGAACATCATTTATTCATGTAAATAGTTGTTTATATATATATATATTTCAATTCAAGTTTACAAGATTTTTAATGAGTTTTTCTTTTTTTACTGCCAATTCAGTGGAAATCTAAATCATATTTTAAGAATGTCACAGCCTAGCTATGTTAAAAGCAGAAAGTCCTAAGCAGTTTACTTGTCAACAACCCAAACCAATCCTCTAGGATTACCCAAAAAATTGTCCAAAACTGAGGGAGGAAGGAAAGCAACACCTTGACCTACATATCAAAAATCAAATCAATTATCAGCCCTGTAAGTAAACCAAAGGAGAATCCATGGAGGCAGAGATAAACCCCAAATCTCAAGGTCTTTTGACAGTTACATAATAAAAGTGATTGGAAAAGGTTATCTTGAACAAAGGTTCTTTGCAAGGACATAAATCATACAAATAATTATCTCTGTGTGGTGACAGGGGCTTAGGAAGTGAACTATTCTAGGAGAAGCCTCCAGAGATTCTCCACCGTGTATATGAGCTGCATCGCCATCTCTATAAAAGCCAAGCACAGATGAGTAGACCTTACATGTGCTATATTCCAAAGAAGAAACTCTGTGAATAGAAAGGTTAATACAATGCTCTATTTATGCAGAATACATATTTAACAACCAGTCTTTATCAAAAAAAATTGCTTGGGATCAATTTTTCTTATTTATTCACTGAAGCACATTCTTATAAAGGACAAGGAAGCAAGCAAGTCCAGCATGTTGACCACATGGTTGCAGTTTTATGCACTTTTGTGGATGTCTGTTTTGGGTTTGGTTTTTTTTCCCCATTCATTTCACCTACCCATGTTACAAGCACCATGATAGGTACGTGGGAGACAATAAGCCCCTGCCTTCACAAATCTTATACTTTAAAAGTGAATTGAGAAAAATAAATGAAAATGGAAAGCAACTTCGCATCAGTGATGGCTATTATGAAGGGGCAATGTCCTTGCTTTCATCAAGGAGTGCTTCCTACATTTAAGATCAGACTCCAAGGATAAGAAAGAGATGGCCAGCAGAGGCAAGTGTTCAGATTTTTTTAAAAAGAAATATAAATATGAAAGTTCAGGGAAGAGAGTGACAAATTGAGGAAGGATAATAAATCCAGAGTGGCATAGGGGAAGAGGGCAAGGAAAAGTAGAAGAGAAAGAAAACCAAGGGTAACAAATGGCATTGTGTGCTAGAATAATGAGTTTGTACTTCAGGACAAAGAAAAGCTATTAAAAGGTTATACAAAAGAGAGAGTGACATGATGAAACTTCCATATTTGAAAGAACATACTGGTGGCAGTATGGAAAACAAGTGGGAAGGTAGAGGGGACAGAAAGACCACGGAGGGGGGTGCAAAATGAGCTAAGAGTCTGTTTGGATTTCAGGTGAATATGATAGTGGCCTAAATTAGGCCTGTGACAGTGAAAACAAAAATATATGAATGAATTGGAGATATATTTTAAAGGTTAGAATTAACAGGGATTGATCATTGATTGCTATATTTTTGGACTGTGGTATGACCTTTGGACCATTATTCTTTCTTCCTTTAGCTCTGCCTGTTTAGAGAGGGTTTAAATTTAAATATTGGTTCATCTGCAATTTCAAGCCAGTAGGTCTCTTTATTGCACATTTTGAAAGTAGTTGTTAACTACTATCCACTTCCGTTTGTGCTTAAGAAAATAACAATCTCTCTCACATCTAAGGTACCAGATATAGCCAATTGCAAACCAAAATGGGAGAGGACCAGAGCCAGGTTAAAAGTGAGAGCTGAATAGGAGAAGAGCTTTCTAGTTGTAACCTTTTCCTTTTCTCCACTTAGTGAGTCATTACTTTCTCTGCTCTCCTTGACTTCATTAATGACCAAATAGTGTAAAGACTGGACGGCCACCAGAACGCCCGGGGTAGAGATATCGTGGTTTTCCAAAGTGTAAGAGACGCTTGCCTGCATAGAACTGTGGGTTGGACACAAGAAAAGATTGTGCCAACAAAGGAAAGCTAATGCGTCCTCTGAGATTCCATACTCACTTACGAGAATGAAATCAAGGGCCCAGGATATTAATTCTCGCCAACTTCCTCATCCACATACTCCTAGGCTGATATTCTTAAGGAAACAAAAGAGGGAATCACAGAAAATAAATACAAAGCATCTGAGGAATATGAGAACTCTGATTTTTTAAATATGAAAGATGTAGATTAGATGAGTCAAAATGGGTAGGGCAGAATAGAAATTTTTTAATGCCTTTGGGCAGATAAAAGAGAAGACTGGGTATAAAAAATATAATTGATGAAACACAGATTCCAAGGGATGGGTAGGGTAGCAAAATGTCTATAGTGTAAGAAGAAATTATCAAGTTGGATGATCAAATCACAGAATAAAGTCAAAAGATTGAAAGAATAGGTGAAGAGTTAAGATATACTAGGGTTTCTCAATCTTGGCACTATTAACAGTTTGTTCTGGATAATGTTTTGTTGTAAGGGACTGTGTCGTGTGTCTTACAAGATGTTCAGCAAAATCCTGGTCTCTCTACACTCTAGAGTCAGGAGTGCTCCCCATGTTGTGACAACCCAAAATGTCCTCTGAGAGGCTCAGTGGTCTGGTTGAGACCCACTAAGATGTGTAGTTAAGAGAAACACAAATATACTTTTATGACTCACGAAAAGAGAAAGAAAAAGAGAGGCGAAGAAATAAAGAAATCAGAAACAATTTTTCTAGACTTAAAATATAAAATATGATGGAAATAGTTCATAAGAGAACTATATGAACTAAGATTGTTCATAACAATCAAATAAGAGAGATTTTTCAAAAAAAAATTCATACCTAGGAATATTATGAGTAAGATTCTAAATACCAAATCAATTTTTAATTGGAATTACTTTTTCAAAAAGGAAAGTAGGTCACCTAAAAAACAGCAAGAGTTAAGCACCCTCCACATCAACAAAAGCAGTAGAGGCAAGAAAACAATAAACCACTATTTTTATGTTAAAGGGAAAGAATTTTGAGCCAGGAATGTTATTTTTAGCTGGAAAAAAAAAATTGAGCTTAAAGCATAGAAGTACTCGTATAAAAGTCTTAGAACGTAGAAACATTAAACATTTTTTTGAAATAACTCTTAGAAGATATTGCCAGCATAAAAAGCAATCAATGTAGGGGTAACAATGAGACATAGGAAACAAGGTTTATAAAAGAGTTCACACATTTATTTCCATCCAAATAAACAACACTAATGATAAAATACATCCCTAAAAAACAATCCAGTATGAATATTTCCAATTGTATGAGCAGGATATATGTGTATTGAATGGAAAGAGGGGTATTTTTAGAAAGAAGGATTATACAGGGAGGTAAAAGCTTATTAAGATTCTGACTTGGGATAAAATACTAATAGCATTTATCTGTGGGTTTACTGTATTAGAGGCCATTTTCAGAATGCGCTACTTGTATTAATTCACTTGATCATCACTAAAATACAATGCTGTAGCCTTTGTTTAGAAATGAAGATGCTGGAGAGGAGAGACAAATTAACTTGCCCAAAGTCACAGGGTTAGAATTCAACCCAACCCATTTGAAGACAGAGCCCACACTCTTCAGTGGCAAACCTACAGGTAACTAGAAGCTATGACTATTAATTAAGTTTGAACAATGATCGGAAAAATAAGCAATTGTTTTGTTCAGCCAGCAGAAGTAAATTTGATAATTTAGACTAACTAATGGAAAGAAAAGTGACCAAAAACCCCACACATATGGCAACCCCCTTGGGTCCCCTCCCACTGCGGGAGCTTTTCTGTCCTCGTAATAAATCCTGCTTTCAAAAAAAAATCATAAATATAAAATATAAAATAGACTATCAATTATAAGAATATATGACAGCAATTAGTATACATATTAATAGATTAAAACTCACTACTTAGAAGATAGAGATTTTCCAATTAACTTCATTTTATTTTATTTTATTTTAAAGATGTGTTGTACAATTCAGGGTTAAGTATACAAGTGGACATCGTACAGGTAAAGTTTGGGCCTCCCTTTAGTCCCCACTTTGCATAGTTTGAGATCAGTTATCCTTATTGATGTTTCTCCCACCCCCCACCCTAGCAGTATCCTGCTACTGCCAATCCCTTCAATTAACTTCTTAAAGCCAAATTATAGTTGAATAATACATTGTCAGTAATGCATACACGGAATGCAAAAAGTATAGAATACTTGAAAATTTTAAGCAAAGATATTCTAACAAGTACCAGAAAATATTTGTATCAAATAAAATTTAGCATCGACATTTTATTTCAGATAAGAGGAAACTGAAGGCAAAAAACCTACATAAAGCACAAAGATAGATGTTGTAGATTGGTAAAAAGAAACAATAGGTCAAGAGAAAAAAACGCCAGGCTCATGCAGTAATAAAAGCAGCCTGAGTGGTCAGCAACAATCAGTTTCCTCTGCTTCCCTTTCCCACCTTCCATCCCCTTATCCAGTTCGCTTGAGCCACGTTGACTCAAATGAATGCGAAAACCAAGATTAAATGGTACATTTCTGGTGGATGCCTTTACTGATACACACTACCACACTTTTTAACATAATCCTTCAAATTGTCCCAGAAGTTTTAGAAAGCAGAATTAATGATGATAGCATAACTTTGACACCAAATCCAGATAAAGTATAAAAATAAAGAAATCATGGGTCAATTTTACTTATGAACTAGATTTAAGAATTCTAAAAGAAAGATTGATTCATGGAATGCAATTTTTTCTTTTTATTTTTAGACATGGTCTCACTCTGTTGCCCAGGCTGGAGTGCAGTGGCACAATCATGGCTCTCTGCAGCCTTGAACTCCTGGGCTCAGGTGATCCTTCTGCCTCAGTCTCCCAAGTA
>CAUYQG010163574.1:0-11165 GCA_963574415.1 Tarsius wallacei
ACTAAGCCGGGCATAGTAGCGCATGCCTGTAGTTCTGGCTACTTGGAAGACTGAGGTGGAAGGATCGCCTGAGCCCAGCAGGTCGAGGCTGCGGTGGCCGTGAGCGTGCCACTGCACTCCAGCCTGGGCAACAGGGTGAGAGTCCAACTCAAAATAAATAAATAAATAAATAAATCTCTGAATAGGAAGCAGAACTATGTATCAGTCATGTGACCTTGTGAGATTCTCTTTCTGGATTCTCTTTCTGAGTGTCAGCTTCGTCATCTGTAAAATGGGTTAATGATGCCTGTCTAGCTTGCCTCACGGGGCAGGGAACTTACTAGATAATGGACACAAAAATAGTGCTTTGAAAATAGTGAATTGCTAAAGGACTGAATGTAAGAGCACAATTTTTCAGTGCCATACTGAGGGATATGTGTTTGAGAATGCCCTTCTCTAAACAGAACTGTTATTTTAGGACTGGATAAACTTGATACAACCCGCCACAATCCAACAGGCCCCAGCCATTTCCCTAGGAAGCCAAACCTTTCATTCTCACACCCACTGTCCTGCTTGGGTGTGACTCAGCTTTGAAGATAAGTAATCAGGTTTCCAGGAAAGAGAGGAATCCCTGGCCAGCTGCCTCTTCTCTCTGAAACCCCTGAGTTGGAAGGGGCTTGAGATGGGGACTCTTGGTGAAATAGTTGCTGTGAGCCCAGAAAGTGGGTTTGCCTGCTTATTTTAAGGGAAGCTTAAGTACAAATAACTTTTATCTTAAGGAATGCTTAAGTACAAATAACTTAAATGTGTGCTAGGCTTTTCCCACAGCAGGGGCCACAAGAGGAGCCTGGAGAGAAAGCTCTAGGGTTCCCCACTCTGCATCACCCAAAGAATTTGCCTTCTTCAATGCAGTTTTATGCTTTAGGGTGAAATTTATCTGAACAAAACACTTTGTGCTTAAAAAAATTAGTTGAAAAACACTGCTGCTTGAATTTGCAAATCAGCAAAACTTCTTTTTGTGTCTAAGGGTCACCCGACTAGCCTACCATCTAGGTCCCACCCCTCCCCCTTCTGTGCTCTGCCTGACCTCACTAACACATCCTTTTCGGGATCTGTTACCCTTAGGCTCACTCTGGAACCTTGCCTTGGGGCAGTCCAGGTAGTTTTTTGTTTGTTTTTGAGTTGGAGTCTCACTCTGTTGTCCAGGCTGGAGTGCAGTGGCACACTCATGGCCACCAACAGCCTTGACCTGCTGGGCTCAGCTGATCCACCTCAGCCTTCCAAGTAGCTGGAACCATAGGTGTGTGCCACGATGCCCAGCTTATTTTTTGATTTATTGTAGGGATGAGGTCTCGTCAAGTTGCCCAGGCTGGTCTTGAACCCCTGGACTCAGGCAATCATTTTGCCCCTGCCTCCTAAAGTGCTGGGGTTTGTTTTGGATAAGACCTTTCATAAAGAGCCTGTATAATACACATGCAAAGTCATATGTATCTTTCTTTGGCAAAAAATGCTCAGCACTTGATATGTAATGTGCTGTTTTATGTTTTGTGTGATATATGAAGTTTCCATTTTCAACAGAGAAATAAGAGTTGAAGAGCTGGTATGAATGCCACTTCTCTAGATTTCTATGAATCATTCTTAGCCTTCCTGCCACTACAGGTATACATATTTCTTAGTTGAACACTGGCAACACAGAATAATTTCTGCCACTACAGATGCGTCTCAGTTAATGTGGGAGGAAAGGGAAGAAAGAAAAAGGCGGGGGAAAAGGAAGAAAGAAAGGAATTGGAAGCTGATACATACAGAAAGGGCATTGTAATTTGGAAATGTTGAAGCGGTCAACTAGGTGGAAATTCTTGTGTGACATGGGAGTGAGCCTCAGTTTCCTTATGTGGAATCAGAATAACATGTGAATAAAAATATTTGCTTTGATAGGCCGTGAGGATCAGCTGATACTGTGAATAAAAGAGACTTGTAGACTTCGGTTAATAGGGCATTGCTGTCCCCCCAGCCGAAGACTCGTGTCATTTTTTTCACTGTTCCTTGAACAGATGGTCTGAGGATTAGGATCTTTCCCTTGTTTCTATTTAATTTTGGAGCTTTGGAACTAAACCCAGCTGTTTTCTACAAAGTTTTCAAATGTTAGTTCTCATGGTTTTTCATTGGGTGACTTTCAGAATCTATGTAAATTTATCTCCATTAGAACTCTTAAATGTGTAATAAGAACATTTTAGAGATAGCATTATTGACAGAGGCGTTATACTCTGATATTTTTTAAAAACACCATCGAATAGTTTGAGTTTGCCCTTAAAAGTAACTTTTCTAATCTGCAGGCACAGAACAGCTTGAGTTTTCTTGAACCTCACCTTAGTTAGCAAATTAAGGAGATATTTTACTTACTGATCAACTAATTTAATTCAGTTTCAAGAAGCCTGAAGGAGTGACAGTTATTTATTTTATTGACTTAGGGTAGAAATTCACAAATGATGCATTCACGTATTTTACTTAGACTTTCTAAGACAGTGAGAATGTTTTTACTATTTGCATATGTCTTATTTACTACTGAAGAATCAGTCTCTCACTTATGATTATTTTGAGTTCAACATTCGAATCTCTAGAAATTCAAAAACTAAGCTCTGCTAGTATGGAATGCAGGAATAATTCAAAGAACAAGTATTTCTGGGAAAAAATTTGAGAAGTGGTGAAAACAAGCTAAACTACATTCCAGTATTAGATGGACATCCATTTCTTGGTCCAACGACCTGCCTTTTTTTTTTTCTCTCCCATACAGGTCAGATTGCTCCAAAAAAATGCCTTTTCAAAATAAGCACTGCTGCTGGTCTAGTCTATCTTGGGACTCATTGTTAAAAATTCTTCCCTTCTGCCGCCTTCTTTTGGGCAATACCAAACAAACATTAACAACTGTGGAGCAGATGTTCCAACTAGAGAGAATTCCAAAGCTCAACTCAAACGTATTTCCATCCAGAACAAGATACCAACCACAGAGATTAATCTTTTGGTATGGGTCTTATGAGATAAAAGCACCTTCTGGATTTTATCACTTTTTGGGGTAAAACATAGTCTCTAAAGGATTTTTTCTTTAAGGACTAGGTCAGAACATTTTTCTATCTTGTGAGCCCAAGTGTTAAACAAATGCTTTATGTTCTGCTTATATAGTTTTTTAAAAAGATGATTTCTCTGTCACCTTCTTTGCTTTTGATAGAAGGTATTAAGAAACCACTGTACATTATAGCATAAAATACCTTAAGAAGATAACTGTTTACTGTGTTCTGTGAATTGCAGGATATCAAGCAAGATAGTTCCCACCTTCCATCCAGGTGCCAACACAAAGTCATATCCAACCCAAACACTTGTGCTCCCTATTTCTTCATTTAATACAAGTATATGTAGATAACCGAACATTTCCCTAGTGCTGAAACATCCTACCTCCTGGCTTTTAATTTTGAAATTCTGGAACGAACCATGAGTGGTTCTGCTGTCATCTATTTTGGTGGCTGAAAAAAAGGATGAGGTTGAGGAGAATGATGTGCTGATAGGAGAAAACTGTTAATCCACCAAGATTAAGGTCTGGTCCTCAACCTGTTGGTTCCTCCCACTTCATTCCCAGTAAAACATGTACAGTTTTCAATAGAAGAGGGAGGGAAAGTGATATAAAGCCCACAGATGGTAAGATCAACAAGACAGGTGAGATCAGCAAGGGGTCCCCCTGGCCAGAGAAAGAATCAAGGGAGGGCAATTAGAACCACTCAGGACTTCCTCAGCCCAAAGAGAGCTCTCTCTGTGTGGCTTGGTAAATTCTACATCCACCAACCAAAATGAATCCTAGATTGCAATCCCAGAAGGGCTTTGCCTTCTGTCATAACACAGATCCTCGCCACAGTTTATACACCTTCAGGTGTTCAAAGTACAGCATATATTGTTACTTGAAGGATACTAGTTTAAGTCCATTCTACCAGATCCTCACACAAGATTGAACAGTTCTCAAACTAGAGAAATCTGATCTTAGTAATTAGTGTCTGTCCTCTGCTGCTACGCAAAGATCTCCAGGGATACACAGTGTGTAGAAACGAGGCATTCCTGATTTTCTTCCCTTCCCTCTCTATATAAAGAGAAATAGGCCCAAATAAAGAGCCACTTGATTGTTAGGCATTTTCCAACCCCAAATAAGCATAATCATCATCTTACTAGGGTTGAGATAAAAATACTAGAATCAACAACCTTGGGCCATGTGTGAACATATTAAATTCATTTTGCATACCTACTCTTCAAGATTAGAAAATATTCTCCTAATACATACAACATATCCATTGCATAGAAAATGAAAAAAAAAACCATAACCTTATGTCTCTAACCTCCTTTCCCAAGTAGGGTTTGTGTGTTCTTTCCTTTGCCATTAAAAGTTCCATTCCAGTCTTCCCCCCCGCCCATGAACCAGCATGTCCTTGCCATCAGGAATCAACCTCAATCTCATCATTTCCTTTTGTGAATTCTAAAACTCAGATGTTTTTCCCTTCTCTGGCCCACTCTGGCATGTCCTTCCCTTTGACTAATATCTTAGATACATAAACATTGATCCATTCCTTTTAACTTCATACACCCTTTTTAAATTATAGAGAATCTGCCCGGCTCGGTGGCTCAGCCGGTAATCCCAGCACTTTGTGTGGCTGAGGTGGGTTGATTGCCTGAGCCCAGGGGTTCAAGATCAGCCCGGGCAACTTGGGGAGACCTTGTCTCTACAATAAATCAAAAATTAGCCGGGCGTGGTAGCGTGCACCTGTAGTTCTGGTTACTTGGAAGGCTGAGGTGGAAGGATCGCCAGAGCCCAGTAGGTCTATGCTGGCGTGGCCATGAGCATGCCACTGCACTCCAGCCTGGGCAACGTAGTGAGACTCCGACTCAAAATAATAATAATAATAATAATACATGCTTATCCTCATTGTAGAGAAACTGGAAAATACATAAGTGCTTTAGACAAAGAAACTTAGGTGTAATTATATCACCTAAAAATACAACATTTTGGTAGATTCCTTTTATTTTAACTTTATTTTATTGCAAGGATGTGGGGTACAAGTCAGGATTAGATACATAAGTAATGTATGTGCAGGTGAAGTTTGAGCCTCCCCAGTGTTTTTTTTTTTTCTTTTTTTTTTTTTTTAGTTTGAATCTAACGCTGTCGCCCAGACCGGAGTGCAGTGGCAGCTCCTGGCCACCACAGCCTCGATCTGCTGGGCTCCAGCGATCTTTCCCCCTCAGCCTTCCAAGTAGCTGGAACTACAGGTGCGCGCTACCACCCGGCTAATTTTTTGATTTATTGTAGAGATGAGGTCTCGCCAAGTTGCCCGGGCGGGTCTCGTACTCACGGGCTCAGGCAATCCACTCACCTCAGCCTCCCAGGGCGCGGGATTATAGGCTGAGCCACCGAGCCCAACTTTTTTTTCTATGTATATTTTCATACTGTGATTATATTGTGTGTGTGTACATATGCAATTTTGTATCTCGCTTTCTTATTTACCTTTATAATCTAAGGGGGTTTTTTTGAGTTGGTGTCTCACACTGTAACCCAGGCTGGAGGGCAGTGGCATGCTCCTAGCCATCACAGCCTCAACCTGCTGAGCTCAGACGATCCTTCCACCTCAGTCTTCCAGGTAGCTGGAACTACAGGCACACACCATTATGCCTAGCTAATTTGTTGATTTATTGTAGAGATGAGTCTCGCCAAGTTGCCTGGGCTGGTCTCGAACCCGTGGGCTCAGGCAATCCTCTCACCTCAGCCTCCCAAAGTGCTAGAATGATAGGCGTGAGCCACTGCGCACAGCCTAACCTAGGTTTTTATTCAAGTTACAAAACCCAACATACAAGGCCCTGTAATAGTTTATCATGTAAATACACTGGTTTATTCTCCCCTCCATTATTGGACAACTATAATTATGATTGTTTTAATTTCATAAATAAGGCCACAGTGAATATTTTGAGGTATTTGACTCCTTTGTTATATTATAATATTATGATTATTATGTAACCTATTTGGAATAGATTCCCAGAAGTAAACTTTCTGGATTAAAAGGGATATTTTTAGTTAGGATTCTCTTGGTGAAAGAACACAAACTAACATAAGAAAAAAAAGGGGCTGGGTATTGTGGCTCAAGCCTGTAATCTCAGCACTTTGGGAGGCCGAGGCAAGAGGATTGCCTGAGCTCAGGAGTTTGAGACCAGCCTGGGCAACTTGGTGGAACCTCCTCTCTACAATACATCAAAAAATAAGCTGGGCGTGTTGACACATGCCTGTAGTTCCAGCTACTTGGAAGGCTAAGACAGAAGGATCACCTAAGCCCAGCAGGTCGAGGCTGCGGTGGCTGTGAGGGTGCCACTGCACACCAGCCTGGGCAACAGAGTGAGGCTCCAACTCAAAAAGAAAAAAAAAGGAGTGATGATTATTGATTCATATAGATAAATCTTGGCAAAGGCAAGAAGGGGTCTGGCTTCAGGGAGCTGGGACCAGAGTGTGAAATTTTAACTTGTTGACCTTTCCTTGTCTCTAGAATGGGGTAAAGGAGTTAATGAAAATAGAGAGAACCCAATTAAAGTGCCTAACCCACAGTGACAATTCCAAGGCCTTTGTCTTTTTTTAGAGCCAAGATTTTTATCCATGGACTTGCCGGGCCTGGTGGTTGAGCTGTCCAGGCCATTCCTCCCCATGGCACCTTTCCTCACATGACCAGCTGCGATCTCCATGGTTTTGTCTTGGATGTCTCCCTAGTGCCATCCATACAGACCCTCGCCAGCTCCTCCATCCACGCCCTATCCTTAGCCTATTCCCACGGCCCTGCCCAGCCGAGTCCCACCCCAGCCACGTACCACCCCAGCCTCCCACCGTGGTGTTGAGGGCCCAGCGTGGAGGACAAAGGAACAGCAGAGAGAAAGGGCTGGTCTGGGCATGAAAAGAGAAGCGGAGGGCTGGGGTGCTTCTTTGAGGGAGCCCTCACTTCACTCCACTCTCCTTAGACGCCCTCTTTGCAAGGGGACCAGGCTGTCTTCGGCCTGCTCCTCTGTCACTGGCATGCTGACCCGGTTTCAGGCAGACCCTGCGTCGGGCTCCATGTCAGGCGTGAGGGAGGAGAAGGGGGCTCCCACCTAACCCGGCCGGGCGGCTGGAGCCCCCCAATATCCTCCCCGTCTCCCTCCTCCCTCAATTCCCGTCCCCAGCCTCGGCTGCGCCTCCCGGCGGGGACAAGGGACATCCTCTCTAGTCCCCCGGGGGTCCTGGAGCGCGCTCGCCCCGCTCTGTCCCCTCCGGCCGCCGCCTTTTCAGCTTGTGAACGTCAAGGCCACGGTCCTCCGGGCCGCATTCAAAAGAAACGGTGACGCCGGTTTCTGCTCGGCGCGCCGCGGCTTCCTCTCCCGCCGCTCCGCCCACCGCTTTCTGATCCCCTTTTCGGCGGCGGGGACCGCCACGCTGCGGCGGCGGGAAAGCCCTCGCGGCCCGACCCCCTTCCCGGAACGCCCCGGGGATGTCTGAGTCACTCGGCGCCCGCCCGCCCGCGCCGCGTCTGTGCCCTGGCCGGGGAACCCCAGGGGCAGCGTGGGCCGAGACTGCAGACCCGCCGCGGTGGAGGCTGTCCCGCACCTCGGGTGCCACTGGGACTGCTCTGGTCCCTTCGCGGGCACGGGGAGGGAGCTGCGACCCTGAACTGCAGAGACGTTGGTTTTTTGTTTTTTGACCGGGAAGAAGGGAAACCTGTCTTCTAACAGGAATGGAAGAGTAGAGGAACCCAGGGAACTTAAGGAAATTGTCTTAGCTGCCTCATGTGACATACTGTCACTTGACACGGGGAGCCAAAGGGGACATCAGTGGTGGCTGGAGCAAGTCCTGGCCTTGTGACCTGGGGGTGGGGCTAGGCTCTGGGGTTCTCCAGCTCTATGGGCTTCAGCAAGTGCCCTGAGCCTCTAGTTCTCTTGCAGAATGGAGATCCGCTTTAACTGAAAATGTTTCTATGACTTCTGTGGCTCACATCCTTTGAAAGGGAGGGAGAGAATGGGCTTCAACTACAGTGAGAGTTCCTTTTGTTCTCCTCCTACTCACAATGCTGGTTCATGTTCAGGCTGTTGACCATTATTTCCACATTTCCTCTTCCCCTTTTCTCCTGGGAATAGGGAGGTGGGTTCCCAAGGAGACAGAAGGTACACTCATGAATGAAAAAAAGTTAGCACAAGGACCCTTTGCCACTGAGATTTCTTTTTTTAGGTATTATGGGCGGTACTCCAAGCATCCCTGCTTTATTCCCAAGGGGCGAAGTTTCTGTGGGCTCCAACATTCTAGGACTCTGTTATCCATATCTGCATGTAATCCTAGGCAAAATTATGCTTTCCTCTCTACTTTCTTTTTCCCTTTTCATAATATACTCTCCTCTTTAGCCCCCCTCTCATCTCCAGGATCCCAAATGTTCTCAACTCACTTCAAACCCTCTTAGCTCCCTAGAACAGTGACTCACAACTGCAGACCTATAGGAAATGTAGGGACATGTAGTATGTGATATATTTATCTGGCTGTATCATCACAATTTTAAGATTACAGTTGTCCTGGCAGGACATGGTGGCTCACGCCTATAATCCCAGCACTTTGGGAGGCTGAGACTTGAGTCCAGGAGTTCAAGACCAGCCTGGGCATCATAAGACCTCATCTCTACAAAAAATTAGCCTGATGTGGTGGCACACAGCTGTAGTCCCAGCTATTGGGACACTGAAGTGGATGGATCCCTTCAGCCCAGGAGTTCAGGGCTGCGGTGAGCTGTGATTGTGCCACCGCACTCCAGCTTGAGTGACACAGTGAGACCCCAATTCAACCAAAACCAAAACCAAAACAAACCAAAAAACCCCAAAAGATTACAATTGTCCTTTTTTATACAAGATTGTTCTTGATCCTGGGGCTATGTTTTTCATAGCTTTATTTATTTGGAATTGTCCATTCTGTTCTGAAATGATAATAGTTGTTATTATTTTTGGTTAATATCCTCTCTTGGAAAAATAAAGAATTAGTGGTCCTATGTGGATCCTCCCCAAAATCGCTTAAACTTCATCTGCAAAATCCAGAAAGCTTGGATACCATTGCTCTGTGCTACATCTGGAGTTTACATCAAGATACAGGTACCTTCCTGTTGCCCCTCCCAAGGGGATTTGTATCTGTCTCTTAAAAAAAATAAAACTAAAAAATTGCCCGAATGAGAACCTCAAAGAATTTCTTTCTTTCTTTTTTTTTTTTTTTTTGAGTTGGAGTCTCACTATGTCGCCCAGGCTGGAGTGCAGAGTGGCACACTCACGGGCCACCCCAGGGTCGACTTGCTAGGCTCCGGCAATCTTTCCGCCTCAGCCTTCCAAGTACCTGGAACTACAGGCACACGCTACCACGCCCAGCTAATTTTTTTGATTTATTGTAGAGATGAGGTCTCGCCAAGTTGCCTGGGCTGGTCTCAAACCCGCGGGCTCGGGAAATCCTCTTTCCTTGGCCTCCCAAAATGCTGGGATTACAGGCTGGGCCACCGAGCCTGGCCAGAGAACCTCAAAGAATTTCTAAGGATAGATGTGGAGAAACCATGCTTGGGTCAAGGAACCTTTCTGTATGCTCTCAACTCCTACACTTGATCTAGATGACGGCAGCATGTCCATTCTAACTTCTGATAATTAGTATTGAGCGTGACTCTTAATGGACTCCTCCTTTTGGTAACCCATTTTGAATAAGCCAGGAACTCTTGGTCTTTCAGTTTGCAGATCAACAGAATGGCTAAATGGAGATGCTATACTTTTTTTAAAAGATGAAAATTAGGACTTTTCCATAAGCGGTAAATAGTATTCCTCACTTTGAAAGTGGCATAGTGTGGACTTTCATAATGTCATCTAAAATTAAGCCTCATTGGTTAATAGTCATTGAATTCTCTTGGTGTGTTTGGTGCTAATTAAAATATTTTAGGCTGGGTGTGGTGGCTCATGCCTGTAATCCCAGCACTTTGGGGGGTCGAGACAAGAGGAATGCCTGAGCCCAGGCATTTAAAACCAACCTGGAGCCGGGCTCGGTGGTTCAGCCTGTAATCCCACGCCTTGGGAGGCTGAGGTGAGTGGATTGCCTGAGCCCGCGGGTTCGAGACCCGCCTGGGCAGGCGAAACCTCATCTCTACAATAAATAAAAAAAAAAAATTGGCCAGGCGTGGTAGCGCGCGCCTGTAATTCCAGCTACTCGGAAGGCTGAGGCGGAAGGATTGCCGGAGCCCAGCAGGTCGAGGCTGCGGTGGCCGGGAGCAGCCGCTGCACTCCAGTGTGGGCGACTTAGTGAGACTCCAACTCAAAAAAAAAACAAAAAACAAAAACAAATAAAACCAGCCTGGGCAACATAGTAAGGACTTTGTCTCTACAAAAAGTCCAAAAAAAAAAAAAATTAACCAGACATGGTGGCACATGCCTATAGTCCTAGCTACTTGGGAGGCTGAGGTGAAAGGATCACCTGAGAGCAGGAGGCTGAGGCTGTAGTGAGCCGTGACTGTGCTACTGCACTTCAGTCTGGGCAACAGAGCAAGATCCTGACTAAAAAAAAATGTAAAATATCTTCAAGTCATAGAATCGCTGCCTTCTGGTAACTGATGGTGCAGCGAGTTGTAACCCCTGCCCACGTCAACAGATACTACAAGTGCATATTCATTTCTCTTGGATGCTAAGATAACATTTTATTTAAAATTCTTGCTTAGGTTTGGGAAGTAGGGGAGAGGAAAATTTTTAAGTTTGATATGAGTATTCTAAGACTACTAGATAGGAAGCCACCACTGCTTTCATGAATATTAATGTTTTACAAACACTTTCACATATGATCTCTGTTGATCTTCCCAAGACCCTGTGACTCTATGAGGCTGAGTGTAGAGATATTGTCGATCCCCCTTTACAGAGAACATATTTAAGCGGCTTGCCCAAGGCAGCTTACCAGATGAAGGGCCATGCTGCCTCCTCCCACTGTCCCTATTGCTGTTCTGCATTCTGAGAAGGCTCTAAGAGGCAGATCCCATTCGTGACCCGCCTGGGCAAGTGAGACCTCATCTCTACAATAAATCAAAAAATTAGCCGGGCGTGGTAGCGCGCGCCTGTAGTTCCAGCTACTTGGAAGGCTGAGGCGGAAGGATCGCCGGAGC